>RBNI01001041.1:0-24832 GCA_003990745.1 Jimgerdemannia flammicorona | reverse complement strand
AAAAAAAAAATTGCCATTTTTATCTCTGATCACCAAACAATATAAAGTAAACTATATTCTTCTTTAAAATAGATTGAGTAATATTTTATATTTAAATTATTTTAAAGATTTTTAAATTGACTTTATTAGTTATTTATATATTATAAGTTAAAATTTAGTATATAAGTTAATTAGCTAAGTTGCTAAATATAATCAAAGTATTTTATCTTAAAATAGTTTTAAATTAATAAGATCAAGTCCTTATAGATTTTTATTAGAAGAGAATCTAGACTATATAGATCAAAACTCTCTTCTACTTCTCTCTTCTGAGTACTATCTCTCTCATTATCCTTAGACTATAAAGAGAACTAGCAGTCTCACTATTCCAGCTATATAAGAGCAGTATTATATATCCCTGTCTCAATAATATATAGACTGAACTTATCTGTTTACCAGAGTTGGATCATTGGACCAATACAGATCCAATAATACTGAGACTGAACAATATAACCCTCTTGATCTTAAATGAAAGCTAGAGGTAAAGAGAAAACTTTTCAACTAACTAATAAAAAGCAGAACAGATTTATAGCAAGGGAGTAAAGAACTTATATATGAGATTATTTCAAAAGAACTAATATATAGACTAAGGTCTGAATAGACTTTAATATTACTCTTTAAGTTTGTAGATCTTAATTATATTACTATATCAGCTCTCAGTTCTAGTTAGATACTAATAAATAAGAAAGATCTTACTTCTCAAGTCTGTAGACTTTGATTGTATTACTATATCAGTTTTCAGTTCTAGTTAAGTATAGTCAGAATACTGATCACTATATTATCTCACTACTTACCAGCTAATCAAAAGGCCTCATTAAGATAATATTCACTATAATTCTGATAACTATCTATAGTCTAATATTTGACTAGTTCACTATTATTATTCTTTCTTCTATCTGTGACAGCTATCTTCTCTCTTATCTCAATAATATCTAAAAAACAGTTATCTATACTAGAACTATGCTTATCAGAAAGCTTACTAAAGCTCAGAGAGCCCACTATAAATACTGACAATCTATAGATATATAATCTATACTGACACTTGACACCTAAGATTAGCTGACTCTCTACATAGCTTATAATATACTACAATGATACTTTATTGAAGATAGTAAAAGAAAAAAGATATTATATTAAAACAAATATATTCTAAATAATACTAAAGATACTAGAAATTATAAAAAAGAATTTTTAATTGTAAAGAGTATTATAATATAGAGTAGGTAAGAGGGTTTATGTAGATGCTGAAATATTGGCTAGATGAGTGTAAGGTTCTTGAAGACTTCTGAATATGAGTTGATGGATATTTAGAAGTAGAGAAGTAAGAGAGTGAGAAGGGGGATCATTAGGAAGACTTGAAGTTATAGTTGGTGAGATATATTGATAATAAGTAGCTTACTATTGAGTGGGCTTTAGTAGTATAGATAGGGTTGACTGAACATTAGTTATATATATTTGAGAAGAGAAGGTGAATGGAGTTAGAGAAGAGAGTGATATAGTAAGAGAGGTTGATGGTAGATATTATGTCTGACTGGTAGAGAGAGTGGGGGCCCCAGAGTAGTTATCATCACTATCTGATAGAGGAGATTTAAACAAAAAGTAGTGGAAGAGTTGTAATTATTAATAGTCAGATAGTGTTTTACTATAAGAGAGTGAGAAAGAGAGAGAGACTCTCCAAGAGAATTGAGTAGAAGATTCAGTTATTATATTTAATTAGTACTTCCAACAAATTGAATTGAATTGAATTGGATCTAAATTCTATTCAATTTGAAAACTTTAAATCGAATTGAGGTTCAATTTGATTCAATTCAATTCAAATCAAGGTCCAATTCAATTTAAATTTCAATTCAAACCTAAAATCAAGTCATAATTTAAATTGAAGTTTGAATTTTGAATTCAATTCAAAATTCGATTTGAAGTTTAAATTTCGAATTCAATTCGAAATTTGATTTGAAATTCAAAACTAAATATAGTAATTCAAAACTCATATGCAATATAACTCACAATAACATATATACAATCAAGTATGTTATAATCAAACATGTTGGACATGTCTTCTACAGTACTACTTATGATGGATACTATGATGACAACAGCTTCAGTATTAGATACAGCTTCAACAAGCATAGCTATAACAAGTGTAGTCTTGATACAACAGTCCAAGAAAGGAAAAGGAAAAGCAAAAGAATGCTCTAGTATTTGGAAAGAGTTTACAAAAGAGTATGCAGAGAATGGAGACATCACCAGAGTTAAATATAATTACTGTAAAATAACATATAAGTTTATTGGTGGCTCTACAACAAATCTATAGATACATTTCGACAAATTTCACAAAAGTCATCAAGCAGGAGCAATAGAATTGTTTTTCTCAAAAGTATGGTTTTTTTTTTTTTTTTTTTTTTTTTTTTTTATTTTTTTGTTTTTTTTTTTTTTTTTTCTTATTAATTTATTGCTATTTTTCTTTTATATTAAATAGCCAAGATTTTCTACAAAATTATTTCAAGATATGTTTGTTCACTGGATTATCCATGATAGTCAGCCTTTCACAGTTGTTGAGAATTTAGAGCTGAGAGATGTTTTTTGTCTTCTAAAACCAAATATTACTATTCCTTCTGCTGGAACTATATGAAGTGAAATTAAACTGGCCTTTCAACAGAATTATGATATCATCAAAATTACATTACAGATAAGATTTAATATTTAACTTTAAATACCAATTCCAATATTTTGAATTAATCTCATTTTGATTTAATTTATTTCAAAATTGAATATACTAGATTGAATATCCTTCACTATTGATACATAGATATCACTAAATATATACATATTTCTTAGAATTAATACATATTGGATTTGTCAAAATTGGTAACTCAATTGTATATTGATTGATTTTATTAAGTTATTGGAATCTCATTCTGGCGAAAATCTTGCTGGTACCTTTGGGAGCTGTGTTTGATATTTTTGTATACAGACAAAGGTATATAAAGAGTGAGTGAACCTTTTAAAAGAGGTTTTTGAAAAGGTCAGGTTTTTGAAAAAGGTCAGGTTTTCAAAAAAGGTCAGGTTTTTGAAAAAGATCAAAAGGTCAGATTTTCAAAAAAGGTTGTTTTTTCAAATTTTGAAAAAGCTCAGGTTTTCGAAAAAGATTGGGCTTTTGAAAAGGTTGGGTTTTCAAAAAAGGTTAGGTTTTCAATAAAGGTCAGATTTTCAAAAAACAGTTATCTTATATTTCAAATTATTGATTTTTCACTCTAGATATTGGCTATAACAACAGACAATACATCCAACAATACATTTTTTCAAATAATTGGAATGGAGTTTGATCATAGCCTCAACTATCAGCTAATACAATATGTACACTGCATGACTCATATTATTAATCTGACTGTTTAAGCCTTTTTAATATATCTGAAGGCTGATGATGATGGAGAAATAATTTCAAGTCTTCGAATGAGTATCATCAAGATCTGGTCATCACCACAGTATTGTGAGAGATTTATTGCACAATGTAAAGCCTATGGAATCAACAATCTAAAGAAACTTATTTTGGATGTTAAGACTTGGTGGAACTTAACATATTTGATGATTGAACAGACTATTGAATTATCAGAGGTAATTATATTTAATTATATTTAATTTGTCAGGTGATATGGATCTATTGCATCTAAGTCTAATCTAATGAATTAATTTTTATTAATAGCCCTTAAATTCAACAGTTATAGCTGATAAAGATTTGTGACAATATGCTATTAGAGATTGTACTTGGTAGTTGCTAAAAGATATTATTTTGGTGTTAAAGAGTTTTCAATATGCAACAGATCTTGCAACTTGGTAAAAATATCCAACAATTTATTTTACTATTCTGATTTATAACTTTCTACTAGATATGTTGGAGAATAATGACTAAGTAATTCAAAATTATACAGCAGAATCAGAAGAAACTGAAGAGCTGAATACTCTCATTCAACAGGTACTAATAGCAACTATTGATAAGTTGAAAAAATACTATTTAATAACAGATCATCCAATTTATTATATTGGTACTGATAAGTAAATATTTCGAAATTTGCTTGTTGCTGAAGACTATTTTGAAATTTTAAACTATAAATTTATTTCAAAATTTATTTTATTCTTTGAATGAGAACCAGTTCTTGATCTTAGGCTTAAACTATAATATTATTTAAACTACAATTGGGAAACCATTTGGATTGATGTGGCTGAAAAAACTGTTTGTACAGTCTATAATGATAACTATACCCCTCCATCAGTTTATCACACAAGTTCTGAAGATCATACTGAAATAGGAGATGATATCAATGTTGATGACATTGCTGAGCTATCTGAACATATACACAACAAAAAACAAAAACTGACAACAAATCCTGAAGAGGAGTTAAATAATTATTTGAAAAGTAAAACTGTTAAATTTTAACTGAGAGTCAATATATTGTCTTGGTGATAAGTGAGTTGGTCTAATTCAAAATATTATAGATCCAATTCGAAATATTATTTGAGTTTCTCTAATTTAATTTAATTCATTGGGAACATTAGGGCCATAGCAGAGATTACCCAAATCTAGCAAAAATGGCATATAACCATTTAGCTATCTCAGCAATAAGTGCACCCATAGAGAGAGTTTTTTCAAGAGATAAAGATCTTGTGGTATCTAAAAGAGATACTTTAGACCCCAAAACCATTTATAAATATATATGTTTAAAGGTGTAGCAATAAGCTGGCTGATTCTGAAATCTAGAAATATAGTCAAAATATAGTTTAATCTTAACTAACTAAATATATCTATATATCATAATATTTCTAATACACATACCACCATATTTGAAGCTCTCAGTTCACTTGTCACTAGCAGATATTAATTGCATCATAGTACCATATTCAAAGCTTGGTACTCACTCATTGGCTGGTATTAATTGCACTATTTGAAGCTCTCAGAGCTCACTTCTGACCAAACCATACATAGTTACTCTATCCTGGCCTGCCAAACCCATCACCAAATCCACTATAGCCAGCATACCCACTACTACTACAGGTCAGTATACCTACCACCACATGGGCTTGCTGAGAGCCATAGTGATGCAATTAATGAGCAAGCCCCGAGAGCTTCGAATATAGCACTAAGAGCATAAGCCAGAAGATGGTGCCAAGAGCCATAGTGATGCAATTAATGAGCAAGCCCTGAGAGCTTCAAATATAGTACCAAGAGTATAAACAAGCCAGAAGATGATACTGAGAGCTTCATAAGTCATAGTGATGTAATTAATACCAGCCAACAAGTAAGCCCTGAGAGCTTCAAATATCATAAGCTATATTCAAAGCTCAGGGCTTGCTTATGAAGCTCTTGGGGGTCGCTTGTTGGTCTAGCATTAAAAACATATAAATAAGCTGTCTAAGCTACTATCTTTAATAAAAATAAAAACAAAATACATATTCAAACTTATCTCAACTATCTCTCAAATCATTTCAAAGACATGAACCATGCCATTGACAAGATATATACTTGGGTGGCAACTGATGAAATCTATGCTACTCAAGAAGAATATAGAAAAAAGAAGAAAATACTTACTAAAGTGATTGAGCAATTCATTTTAGCTATTGCCCCAACACTCTCTGCTGCCTCGGCCCCCCCAGCCCCAGTCATCACCCTGGCCCCTCTAGCCCCAGTTGTCACCCCAGCCCTAGTCATCACTCTAGCCCCGGTTATTGCCCCAGCCCCAATTATCACCCTAGCCCTGGTTGTCACCCCAGTCCTGGTCATTGCCCCAGCCCCAGTCATCACCCCAGCCCCCCCAGCCCTGGTTGTTATCACTCCAGCCCCAGTCATCACCCCAGCCCCCCCAGCCCTGGTTGTTATCACTCCAGCCCTAGTCATTGCCCTGGCCCCCCCAAAGCCAAGAGACCATCCTCAGATCAGTTGTTATAATTGCAAAAGATATGGAAAGACTTGTGGTACCCTCTCTAAAGTTTGCCAGAAGTTGAATCCATTGACTCCTGACCTACCTTTGAGAAAAAGGCCTTATGACAATTCCCATTGGTTGGCTACTACAGCCAGATATGCTACATACTAAGTATTGTGAGTACTGAATGTATTGGACAAGTGGAATATATCATAAGTACTATATATACATATATGTAAATAATAAATAAATCATATAAGCCATCAATAATTATGAATCTAATTTTTTTTCAAATTAAATCAGACCTCAATTTGATTTAAACATTTTGAATCAGACCTCAATTCAATTTGAACTCAATTCAATTCAAATCTAATTCAAATTGAAAATTCTCAATTCAATTTGATTCAATTCAAATTGATTCAATTCATTTGGGAACACTATATTTAATAATATAGATTAAATTAGTAATAAATATAAAAGCTCAAAAAACTATAAAAAAAAAAAAAAATTATAAAAAAGTAAAGAAAGTACTGATCTGATATTAATAAAGAAGTAACTTATCACTATTATCTTTCTCTTACTATTTTTTTTTAATATATATTATAGGGCCAAAGATGGTAGTCTTTATATAGATAAATTACAAATTACAAAAGTTGTTCCAAAGTAATAGAGTAATACATGTTTAGTTATATAAAAATAAAAATAAAAATAAAATTATTCTCATTTAATATATCTCATCTAATATGTAAGCCCAAGCCTGCCCAGCACTATTAATTTTAAACTACAGGTCACCATTCTTATTAGTATATATAAGGATTAGCAGCTATCTATTAGCTCCTAGTTACTATCTTTGATGTATTAAAAACAATAAATATATAAGATTCAATATTAGCTTACAACCTATCTCTAGCTAAAATGAAAAAAAAAAAAAAAAAAAAAAAAAAACATATATATACTATTAAAGCAAGTTTCTCACCTCTAATATATACTATTTGTAGCAACTCTAAGCATATCTCCATCAGCAAATGAGTGATTTATGAACAGAACCTAGGTGTACTATATATATAGTAGTCATATTAGCTATAATGTCCATATTATATAAAAAATAAATAATATATATATCTAGATAGTTATTTATCTTTTTATTATCTACAGCTTATTTCTATAAGTAATTTATACATTGTTGTCATTTTTGCTTTATTCATAATACCAACATTTAACTAATTGTATAGTAATTTGCAAAGTAGTTATATTGATTAATCATACATAGTATAATATTATACAATTAATAGATAATATTACTTTGTGGTGGGTATTGCTTATTTATTTCAATATAGCCTATCTTTGCTTGATAATAGTACTAAATGTATACCTGGTGGTATCACTAGAGGTAAGTCAGACAGGATCTAAGTTGTGCAATTTCTCTATAATATATTTCTTACATAGTATTTCTAGAAAATCTTTGAGCTGATATTTGTATTTCCTTTTCTAGAGCTCAGGTACTATCAACCTCTTCCACTCTCTACTACTCTCTCCAGTATCATTTAGGTTGGTATAATAATTCATGTTCAGGACAATTATCTTCAGTATTGTATCATAGAAGAAGAGACAAAATATTCCAATATTAGTCTAATTAATATCATTGGAAAGAACTGCATGATATATATAAGATAGAAGAAGTCGGAAATAGTAGGAATGCCCAGAATAGCAAAAATATTGGAAATAGAAGGAGAAATGGTATCATTGTCATTATCTGAAACTACAGGAATAGCAGTAGATACAGTCCTTTTGATTGCTTTAGGTCAGAATAGTGGAATCTCAATTATAATATTCTTCTTCACCAATATCTGTTTATTAGTAATAATGATCAATAACCTCCTTATTTTATTTTATTCCTATGATTTGATTATTGTAAGTTAGATTTGGATATGTTAGAAATAATAATGATGAGTTTAGATAGCAATGGCAATAATAAGTTGACAATGACAATAATGAGTTTAGATGGTAATAGCAAGGATGAGTTAGATACCAATAGTGACATTAGTAATATTAACAATAGATGAGTGAATCAAGTAATATATTTATGTAATGTTTTAGGTATATATGTAACTCATATGTAAATATGTAATGTTTTAGATATATATACAACTTGCATACTAAGTCTGATTCTATTAAAATTTCTAGTCATTTTTCAGACTCCCATAGTTAGTCTATAATACTTTTCCCCTATCAATTATATCCATCTAGTGTTACAATTTTCACTGAGTGGTAAAGAGTAGTGGCTGCAAAAGATGGGTATAGCCATAAAGGGTGTGGCAGTAAAAGGTATAGCAGTAAAAGGTGTGACTATAGTATCAGAGTTTTTAGTTGAGCAGGACTCAGCACCAGAATGTTTTCCAGTTGAGTAAGATTCAACTAGATCAATTCTTAGTTCCCAGTTGAGTAAATTACAGAAAGACCCATACACCAGAATTCCCAGTCAGAATAACTCTAGCAAAGATCCACATATCAAATTCAGTAAACATTTCAGTCCCAGTTGACCCAAATTTGGTACTCCAGTAAAATCAAGTCAAAACTGGAGACCAGTTTCTATGTTTTGATCAAATTGTTTGAGCTTAGTTCAAACCCCATAGATCTCCTCTTTGGAACAGAGCTTGCCAAGATCTTTAAAAATATTTTCATTGAGTTTAATGAGATTATAGCCCCTTTCTGTAAATATATATACAAAAACATCAAGGAGATATTTTAAAATATACTACTGTGAGAAATTAGTCTATATCTGGAGAACCACCAAGGATCTCCAAGAGTAAATATCTTCCAAAAATTACCAGAGACCTCAGCAACAACAAATCCAAAGCTGAAGACCATTCTCCAATCCATTGACAAGTTATTCAAGTTCTTCCAAAACTTAATCAAAACTTCAAGTTCAAATATCTCCACAACCAAGAGATATTTCAAGAAATAGAGATCAGGATAATTTTCTAGTAATTTGAGGCTATCTCCATGTCAAGTTCAAGAAGATAGCTCTATTCCTTAGAAATTTCATGCTGCCTCTTTCTATAACAAGGAAATCAGTTAGTATAGAGAAAT
The DNA here is from genome assembly GCA_003990745.1 of Jimgerdemannia flammicorona. Classification (NCBI taxonomy): domain Eukaryota; kingdom Fungi; phylum Mucoromycota; class Endogonomycetes; order Endogonales; family Endogonaceae; genus Jimgerdemannia; species Jimgerdemannia flammicorona. The sequence goes on along the minus strand of RBNI01001041.1, from coordinate 15,794 downwards.
CCAGATTTGATTTACCACCAAATCAAGCTGTCCAAGCCACCCAGAACATTTCCCAGTTAAGCAAGATTCAACCAGATTGATTCTTTTCCCAGTTGAGCAAATTACAGGAAGACCCATAAACCAGAATTCCCAATTAGAATAATCTCAGTAAAGATTCACATACAAAATTCAGTAAACATTCCAGTCCCAGTTGACCCAAATTCAGTACTCTAGTAAAATCAAGTCAAAACTGAAGACAGGTTCCCATACTTTGATTGAATTGTTGAAGATCAATTCGAACCCCATGGACCTCCTCTTTGGAACAGAGCTTACTAAGATCTTTGAAAACATTCTTACTGAGATTAACGAGATTATGACTTCTCTTCATGGAGATATATACCAAAACATCTAGAAGATATCTCAAAATATGCTACCATAAGAAACTAGCCTATATCTGGAGAACCACTAAGAATCTCTGAGAGCTAACATCTCCCAAAAATTACCAAAGATATCAGTAATAACTTATTCAAAGCTGAAGACCATTTCCCAATCCATTGACAAGTTATTCAAGTTCTTTCAAAACTCTGACCAAAACTTCAAGTTCAAATATCTCCACAATCAAGAGATATTTTAAGAAACAGAGATCAGGATAATTTTCTAGAAATTTGAGACTATCTCTATACCAAGATTCAAGAAGAGAGTTCTATTCCTTAGAAATTTCATACTACCTCTTTCTTAATAAGAAAATCAGAGTATAGAGAATTTGTATTTGGTTTGCCACTAAATTGAGTCATCTAAGCCACTCAAAAAGTAGTTCAAGTCTATCTGGAGCAGTTAAACCTATATCTACATAAATGTCAAATTATAGTAATATGGATATAGGAAATTGCCAGCATCCTAATATGATGATTTAGGATTCAATAACTGAGTTGAAAGAATTATTGAACTGCTCAGACTTTTGTATGTTATTATAAGATACTGGAGATGGCTAGAGACTACTAAAGATACTAGAGATGGAGATGTTGGAGATAGATATATATGGAGATACTAAAGATGGAGATGTTGAAGATAAATATATATAGAGATACTGGAGATAGAGATGTTGAATATAGAGATACATGGGAAATTATATATCAATTTTATGGTACAGAACTACAAATGTACATTATTTAACTAATTTCTTAGATATCATTGAGCTGTTTTGGACTCTGTTTTTTCAAGCTATTTGAATTGAGGTATATTTATATATATAAGTTGAGTTATTGCAGCTAAACTATATTAGAGATAATTATAGAAATGAGATATAATATGAAGGCTACTTATTTGGAGATAAACAGAGTATTTGAGAGCTATAAATGAGATAGTATTTGGTATAAAGGTCACTTGTCCAGAGTTGAACAGAGTGTTCAGGACAGTATATATGATGGGATAAATAAGATAGAAACTAGCTAATGGTATGACTTAGATATAGTGGATAATTAGCTGGTGCTAAACTAATAATTATTTATTTCAGATATATAGATTTTTAGATTTTGTTCACTCATTACAATATGCTGAATGTGAGAGAGTGCTATCTTTTGATTTCTTTGACCAGGACTTTAAGACAGTCTTTTAGAGTAAGCAGATCTGGGTCCTGTGGATTATTCAGGATACTGTAGTCAAAAGAATACAGGATTGTGAGATCCTGAAATTTTTTGACATGAGATAGAAGGACATAAGGACTTTGTATATTGCAGCAGCTAGTTGGAGACTTAGTGAGATCCACTATCAATCCATCTTTATATATCTTTTTCTATACTTTGAAATCTATAATAGCCTAGGCCAGGACCAAAAGATGTCTGAGCAAAGCTGTCTATTCTAGTAAGGAAAACATTACAAGTGATAGGGAAGATAGGGACAACATCTAATTCAAGACCATGTAGCTAGTTATAATACATCTCACAATGAAGGAGATAGACAAACACACATTCTAGAGACCAGCTTAATTGAATTAGATGATATGTACTAGCTAATATCTCAACATCTATATTATTATCAGAGTGTTGAATGACAGCAACAATATGAGTCATAGTCCCATTAATAAGACCCAGTTCAGTGATAATATTAGTAGTAATAACAATGAGCTAGTACTTTACCAGAGGCAGCCAGATTGGTAGGTGCTCTGTTTTATCATCAGTCACTTAAGTAAGGTCATTCTCATATATGTCTACTATGCCTTTGAATTTCTGAGAGTATATGTCTAATGCTGGAGAGATGAGAATAAGTTGGTGGACTTGATGAGTATATGTGAAGATAGTAGCATTATTGAGACAAGTATAAATATTATTGTAGGTAATAGCAATTAGTGTATAGAGCTATCTCTGATCTGAAGAATGGTTAGTATCACAACTATTATTATAATGATAATAATAGTTATCAATAACTCTTTGGAGTAGGTAGTAGTAATAATCATCAGTAGTTTTGCTATATTATATATGCTAAAGCAGTCTATAATATTCTGGGTCATCTATATACATTTGCTCAGTTAGGATGATAGTATCAACAAGGCATATATTCTAGATCTGGTGATAGACTTGGTTATTTCCAACTTACCAACTATGATAGATTTATAGAGAGAGTTATCTCCTACAAGTGGAAGCTAGTAGAAGTTACTAGTGAAAAGTATGATAATACTACCAAAAGGGATATCTGGTCTGCTTTTGGCTTTACTAAGATTTTTGACAAGTTTAGTAAATAGATGACCATCTATCATAGACACTTCATCCAATATTAAGTACTTAGTCACAACTTATCTTTTTTGAGAGTGTCTATTTCTTAGTTACTATACTGGAATACATTATCATCATTGTCCACTTTTCTATATTATTTGTGGTGGACTTTCAGTTTGGTTAGAGAGTGAATTGTACTAGCAAAAATATTATCAACAGCACTACTAGTAGATATAGTAAGATATAGAAGATGAGATTGCTGGTAGACTGCAAAATGGTACTGGATGGCCTTGATGATCCAACTCTTGCCCATACCACCTTCTCTATTAAGATAGATGTAGCAGAGTACAGGTTTGGGCTCTCTGCTATTCTGTACAGCAATTCATCTATTAAGATAATTACAAAATAGTCTGAATGCTCATTATTATTCTTTATTGAGATTGAATTTAGCAATAATTATATTTAGATCAGACTGAGACAGTATAGTGATAGTGAGAATAGGGCCAGAAGTAGAATTGAGAGTACTAGTATTACTAACTATTTGGGAATTAATAATTGACAAGAAAGAATTCAGAGTTTCTGTTACTATTGTATTCTGATATACTATAGTAAGCTATATCTTAATTTCATTAAGCCATTGTTCTACATATTACTGATGCTTGCTCCTTGTGAACAAAATTTGATAGTATGTGATATCTATCTGATTGAGTCTCATAAGTCTGTATTTGTATATTATTGAGAAATCAATGATATATTTTTCCACATAGCTCAGCTTCTTCTGTATATAGGTCAGTATAAACAACAAATTCAGAGTCTTAATTATATAGCTAATTGAATATTTGCTCTATGGTTGAGATATCAATAGTTGGAGTATCAGATATAATTTCATTATCTATACTATTAGTTTCATTATTTTCAAAGTCATTGCAGTATAGAGAATACTGATTGGTATAAGATATACTATTATTATTAGTTTATAGTTTTTTCTATTTTCATTCTTCAGTAATATTTTCTCTGCTTTTTGTGAGTGTGTCAACATTATCAATTAAGCACAGAATTCTTTGAGTCTCAACATTAGTATTACTATTTTTTTCAAAGTTACAATATATATTACCAAGGCTATCTCCTATGCTTAATTAGGTAATTTGAGGTCTGTCACTAAATGCCATAGCTTGAAGAGGATAAGGAGCTGTATACTATGATCATCTACTCATTTAATATTATTACTATGAGGAATAGTAGGTCCTTATACTATAGGTGTCAGCATGATATCATATTGCTACATATAGTATCTCTCATACTGAGAGTATTTAGGCAGAAAATTACTATATATATTAGAATGATGATCATACATCTGTTGATAAGATATATTGAATACTTTAATACATTCTTTAATCATCCATCTATAATATAAATATAGATACACTTCCTCTAGATCAGCTCTATATAGTCAATAGTCTTAAACTATTAGAGATTTATTATACTTATCATATACTAGTTCATTATTATTTCTATTTCAAAGAGATATAAGCTCATGATCTTGTTCCTTCTGAAGCTGGGCATATACTTACTCTGATGTAATTATTTTAGAGAGCATATATTGAATGAATAGTATAATTAACAAACTCATGAATATTACAGATATGTAGTATATTCCTTGGTTTCTATAATATAGAAGAATGTTGGTAGTATGTACATCTGAGAACTCCTACATGCTATTTTTGATACTCAAAATATAAGTGAGTAGGTGTTAGACTGGGTTTGAAGAATCTGAACTAGTATGTAATCCTTACTTAGTAAGATCACATATGATAGTATTTACTGCATACTCATTTGAACATTTCAAGCCACCTTTTGTCAGATATATTATAATATAGTAGAGATAGGATAGGTTCTTGAATCCTAATATGAACAAGACCTTCACATTATAATTACACGAGTAACATATAGTATAGAATAGGTTGAAGTTATTAATCCATAGGTGAAGGTACTTGTTTATAATTACACCTATCTCTAGATTGAAGGTAGCCTCCTTTGTGATATCTCAGAGTATATAAAAGTAATATTGAGTCTCTTTCTTTCTACAGGTCTGACTATAGAAATAAATATTTATATAACTTATGATATTGACTATATCAGTTCATATCTGCAAATCTCATATATATGAAATATATTCCTCAAGATAGACTGAGATCTTATATAGTAAATATATCTCCTCTAGTAGACCATATTGTTTTGGATTCCCTAAAATGTCCTCATCATCAATATCTATATCATCATATAGTTAATAGTTATTTATAGAAGTTGCAGAAGGTTCACTAGGAGCTCCAATAATAGGGAATTCAAAATCAGATCAAATGATATATTGTAGATAGTCAAGAACACATTGTTGAAATATGATATCATCTTATATTCACTCATATATAGTAATAAGATTGATACTATCTATCATCTATACTAGTATATAAATATACAATGAACCTTGCCCTTGTATCTCTACAATTCAAAAGTAGTCTTTTATAGTACCAAAGAAATCCTCTCTATTATCATATTCTAGAATCTCCTTAACAAATATTCTGATAATAAAATCAAAGAAACAAGCTTGGGCAACAGGATCCTAAGTAACTACTTAAGTATGATAGATGATATCAGAAAATGCAAATCTTATTACATTAAAATGTTTACCTGTAAACTTCAGCATAATAGAACTATGGATATCTGTAGGATTGATAGTAATGAAGAATTAAGGTGTACCATTCTGGATCATTAGAGCCTGAATCTCATTTCTTTGAATGCTGAGCTCTTCTTGTGAACTAGATATAGAGTTTTCTGCTATAGTAATCTCTCTGAGCAATTTAGCAATATATAGATAATTGCCAGTAGTATATAATGAAATTTTCACCTCATTCAATGTAAGACTAGCCAGTGTAGTCTGTTTTCTTCAGAGATCTTCATTTCATACTATAAAGTGGGCCTCATGATATATGCTCTGACATTGAAGGATATTGAGTATAATAAAGAAGAAAGATGAGTATCTAGCAAAGGTCTGTGATGCTTAACATAAAGCATATTCAGTCTAAGCCTGATATGATATCTTGAAGATACAATCTAGTTCTTCAAAGCCATTAATACTATATGAGAAAAGTGTCAGAAAAGCTATTATTAACAGTTTTAGATTATTGTACTCTAGTAAAGATATTGATCTATGGTCAACTTAAAGTACTGCATCTATTTCTACTTCATCTATAAGGTTTGGGTCTTTATATGTGATGTTCACATTATCTCAATTGAATAGAGTATAAAAAGTATTGAGGTGATATTTAGTAATTATAACTTCTAAGTCATTAGTATCTGTTATTTCACTGGCTTCATCTTCAATAATATATATATCTTCATTATAGTTAATATTAGAAACAGGCTGCTGCTGGTCTAAGAAAGTACTCATACTTCTTAGGTTTTACTTATGTAGAAGGTGCAGTCTAATATCATCATTATTTTCAGTACTAAATCTAAGCTATTCATCATCATTTATCTCAATATCAAACAAATCTAGTACTGCATAACTTATATACTCAGCATCATGGGCTTGTTTGTCTTTACCAACAGAGATGGTATCATAGAGTACATTGGAGATACTATTGTCTGGCAGAGTATTGATATTGTCATTATTTGGTTCTATCTCTCTTTTTTTTTTTTTTTTTTTTTTTTAATGAACTCAATGTCCTGCAGATTTTTATTGAAAGAGAATCTAGACTATATAGGTCAAAACCCTCCCCCACCACCCATTAAGAACTGCCCCCCCATTAACCTAGGCTAGCTATTATCCAGCAGCTTGACCATACCAGGCACAGCAGGACCTATGTTGGCCTGCACCTCATTCTGTGCACCATGCTCTCCCTACTACCAGAGAGAACCCAGCCATATGCCAATGACTAAAAGTACACACCCAAGACTCCAATATATATACAAGGCTATGCCCGAGCTGAATAGAATAGCCCCTGCTACCCCAAAGAGAATGATAGGCAAAGAAAAAACCCTCATCAAAGTACATCACAGTGGATAGGGCCTAGTTCTCCCAGTCAAGGTGAGTAAAGGACTTACATATAAGATAGGAGGAGACCCCCAATACTCCACTACTCAAGCCTGCAGGCCTCGATTACATTACTATGTCAGCTTCCAGTTCTAGTTGAGTACAGCTAAGATGTCTGAAATAGGTAGCCTCAGGCCTCTCAACTCCCTCCAACAACTAGGGCCCAATCTGCCAAATTGCCAAAAGAAGCTAAGAGTAATACCTACTACCTAACTGCTCCACACCAATCAAAAGGCCCCACCGAAGCAGCACTCACTCCAGCCCCAATGACTGCCCCCAGCCTGGTATCCTACTAGTTCACCATAATTGCCCTTCTTTCTATCTGTGATGGCCATCTCTCCTCCCATTCTGACAATACCTGAAAAGCAGTCACCTATGCCAGAACCAAGCTTGCCGAGAAGCTTACCAAAGCCAGAGGGCCCCACACAGGCACCAAGGACCTGTAGGTAACCTATACTGAGCACTTGATGCCCAAGGTCAGCTGACTCCCTATGTAGTCCATAACACACTGAGACAGCACCTTGTTGGCAACAGCAAAAGGAAGAAGGTACTATACCAAAACAGATATACTCCAGATGTAGCTGAAGGCATCAGAAACTGTGAAAAAGTAGAGAAGACACTGATTGGATACTGATAAAGGGGCAACTCATTACTATTACCTTCCCTCTACTGCTCTGCAACAGGTACAGCAAACCAACCTGAGATAGAGGGGGTAATAGTTGTGGAAAGTAGACTTGGAAAGTCGTCTACCAAATTATTGTAACTGGTAAGATAGTGGAGAAAGAGATATTGATTCTATCTCTCTATAAAGTGGATTGTTCATAACAAATCATTTTAGAGCATCAATTATACATTGTTTTTATACAAGAAAAATCTTCCCTATGATTGCTTTAGATGATTTCTTTTTTTCAATGAAGATCATCTTAATGAGATTATGAAGCTTTTCAACTGATAGTAGTAGTGTCTTGATAATATACACATCAGTTGAAAATATGATGATGTTGCTATGGATTGCTTACTAAACAGCTTCATTATTGGCAATAGAGTAAGACCAGTATTTCAAAATCTTGATTAATATATGTGCAAGAGTAATGAGCTTTTCCTCAGCCTATGTCAAATTATGAAGCTCCTCAGATATATATCCAACCCAGAGCTCATTCATAAGTACCAGTTGAGGTGTGATATTTCTGTAGAGAGCAGAAGTGCAGAGTTTGCAAATATATATATCTGTTATAATATTATTCCCATTTCTGATAAATTCTTCATTATTGAACACTGTCTGGTCCAGTTTATCTGCTCTTTCATCATAGTTGAAATATATATCAGATATATATTAAAGTACTATATAATACTCTAGTAAATATTTATATTTCACAAGTTGTTCCACTTTCTACTCATTGCACAATTCTCAAGATAATAGCTGCCTACAGACAGTACAAGTGATATCACTTTTATTCAGAAAATTTAGAACTTTTTTTCAATAGTTACAAACACAGATACAGTCTTGTTTATTAGACTGATCTATAATACTTAGTAGATAGGTGTACTCTGCCTCATCTTGTATTACTTGTACATCAAGTTTGTTCTGAATATGAATATTAAAATGGCCAATCTGTTGCATCTGGTTCTCTAAAAGATAGTAATATTCATTTATATGTACTACTGTTTTTCACATAGTATTATTACCTACTCAGCTATATGATATTCTGGGTTCTCTCAAACTTTAGTATGATATACAGTGTCTGTCACTTGCTCAGCTCTATGATACTTCTGATTCTGTTGAGCTCCAGCATAATGAGCTGTATTTTGTTTATGAGTATAATTCATAGAGTCATCTCACTTTTGATGTTTTCTTTCCCTATTAGAAGAGAGAGCTGCTGTTTTGTTTTGCTAATATATTGCATATCTTAAGCAGTATTTATTAGTAAATAGGTGTATTAATAAAGAAAGGAGTCCAAGTGACTATAAAAAATAAAAATAAAAATAAAAAACAGTATTTATTATCTTTTTTAGTCAGATCTTTACAGTATCAGTTTTTGTTTAGACTCTTAGAAGACACAAATATATATATGCAGATTGACTCTATATTATCTTATATTACTTGTACTTCTAGTTTATTCTGAATATGATTATTGAAAGAGTCAATCTAATGTATCTAGTTCTCTGCAATGTAGTAATGTTTATTTGTATGCTACTATTCTTTATATTACCTCCTCAGCTATATGATATATGGTATCTATCTCTTGCTCAGCTATACAATACTTCTTATTCTATTGATCTCCAGCATAATGAACTGTATTTCTGTCTACAGAGAGAGTTGCTGCTTTATTTTACTGATATATTGTATGTCTTGAGTAGTATTTATTATCTTTTTTAGCCAGATCATTACAGTATTGGGTTTTGTTTGGATACTTAGAAGCTACAAATATACACATACAGATTGACTCTGCATTATCTTATATTGTTTGTACTTCTAGTTTATTCTGAATATAATTGTTGAGAGAGTCAATTTGATATATCTGGTTCTCTGCAAGATAGTAATATTCATTTGTATGCTACTGTTCTTTATATTACTTTCTCAGCTATATGATATTCTGGATCTTGTCAAACTTCAGCATGATATATAGTATCTGCTGCTTGCTTAGCTATGTGATACTTCTGGTTCCATTGACCTTCAGTATGATGAACTATATTCCTTTTTTTTTTTTTTTTTTTTTTTTTTTTTTTAATGGACTCATAGTCCCACAGATTTTTATTGGAAGGAAACCTAGACTATATAGGCCAAAACCCTCCCCCACCACCCACTGAACAATATCCCCCCATTAACCTAGACTACTAAATTGTCCAGCAGTCCCACCACTCCAGCTATGCCTGTCGAACACTGGCTACATCGATCCCCACAACATAGACTAGACTTGTCTGCTCACCAGGGCTGGATCATCATTTACATGCGAGAGCACACCTACGCATCAGATCTAGCAGTACCGGGACTGAATAAAGAATAGCCCCCCGAACCCCAAAAGAAAGCCCGAGGCAAAGAAAAAACCCCCCAACCAACCAACAAAGAGCAAAGTGGATTCAAAGTGGGTGAGTAAAGGACTTATACGCAGCACCTTCCTCAAAGGACTTACACATGGGCTAGGGCCTGAAAAGACCCCACTCCCACTCCCCGAGCCTGCGGGCCTCAATCACGTTGCCGTGTCAGCTCCCGGTTCCAGTCGGGTACTGCCAAATGAGGAAGGTCCCACTCCCCAAGCCTGCAGGCCTCAATCACGTTGCCGCGTCAGCTCCCGGTTCCAGTTGGGTACAGCCAGGACGCCGGCCCCTGCACCACCCCACCCCCCACCAGCCAATCGAAAGGCCCCACCAAAATATTGTCCACCCCAGCCCCGATGACCGCCCCCAGCCTGGCACTCCACTGGTTCACCGTAATCGCCCTTCCTCCTATCTGTGACGGCCATCTCTCCTCCCATCCCGACATCACCCAAAAAACAGTCACCTACGCCAGAACCGCGCTCGCTGGGAAGCTCGCCAAAGCCAGAGGGCCCCACCACAGGCACTGAGGACCTGCAGGTAACCTACACTGAGCACTTGATGCCCAAGGTTGGCTGACTCCCTACGTAGCCCGAGACACACCGAGATAACACCTTGTTGATGACGGCAAAAGGAAGAAGGCACTGCACCAAAACGGATGCACTCCAGACGCAGCCGAAGGCACCAGAAACTGCGAAAAAGTGGAGAAGACACCGATCCGACACCGATAAAGGGGCAACTCATCACCATTGCCCTCCTCCCACCATGCCCTTGCAGGCACAGCAAACCAACCCGAGGTAGAGGGGGTAATAATAGGGGAAAGGGGACTCGGAAGGTTGCCTACCAAACCTTGTGACTGGTAAGGTAGCAGAGAAAGGAGCCGGATGAACTATATTCCTATCAGTAGAGAGGGTTGTTGTTTTATTTTGCTGATATATTATATATTTCAAGCAGTATTCATTATCCTTTTTAGCCAAATCATTACAGCATTGGTTTTTGTTTAGACCCTTAGAAGCCACAAATACATATATGCAGATTGACTTGAAATCCATATTATATATCAGATAGAAGTAAGGTTGTTTATATATATATTTGTGCTTTATTCTATATAATATTATCCAGATAGAAGAGACAGAGAGAGGGGATTAAGAATAAGACACTTTTCCAGGCTATTCAATTCTGGACAAGGGAATTGAAAATGAGGTGTTTTTTTTGGGATTGAGAATGTCACACTTTTTAGAAGCTATTTAATCTTGGATAAGAGAATTGATAATGAGATGCTTTTTCAGAAGCTATTCAATCTTAGGTAAGGAAATTAATAATTTTAGAAGCTATTTAAGGAATTTAAAAGCTATTCAATCTTGGGCAAAAAAGGAACTTTTTCAGATTACCTAAGATTGAATAGTTTCTAAAAAAAAAAAAAAACATCATTCTCAATCTCCTTGCTTCTAATATTGAATAGCTCTCAAAAAAACATAGTCTTACTCAAGATTTGAGTAGCATGTCTCATTCTCAATATTCTTTTTCTTTTTAATTCTAAGTTCACAGACCCAGATTAGACCTGTAATAATAATATCTGGTTAGACTTTTGACATATGAATAAGGTATTTTTTCAGATATTATTCTCAATCCAATAGTATATCTTATTCTCAATCTTCTTTATTTTTTCAAATTTGAGTTTGCAGACCCAAGGTTAGGCCTGTAATAATAATGTGATCTGGTTAAGAATGCAGTTCAAAATTCCATAACCACTATATACTTATATTAAGTAGTGATATTGGATTAAATAGGAGCAATAGCAAGAGCAATAGCAAGAGCAATAACATCTGACTATCTGGCACATGTGATACTGATTGGGCCAGAGACTTAGATGACCATTGATCTACAACTGGGTATCTCTTTCACATTAGTGACCAAGGATCTATTATTTTATAACAAACATATAAGCAGAGTACCAGACATTGTCATTAGCAATAAAGAAAGCTATTTGGCTCTATAAGCTATTAAAGAAGCTCAGCTTTACTCAAGAAAGTACTATATTATACCAAGATAATCAGTCTATAATTGTACTCACTAATAATCCAGTATAGTAGAATGAAATATATTGATATACAGTATTACTTTATATGTGAATATATAGAAAACAGTACAATATACTTGAAATACATCCCCATGGAGTATATGATAGCAGACTTGTTGATCAAAGCTCTTCTAAGACCAAAGTTTGAGCAATGCACTAAAGGAATGGGTCTTATGAGCTATATATTAGTATTTAGTTAACTACAGGATAATTTTCAGACTATCAAAGCCTCTCATACTGTTTATATATCTAACTTCTATATTGGTTACATCTCTCATCTATGGGTGGATTATATATATTACACTCTTTACATTCTTGAATATTTTAGATATTTTATATATTTTAGAATACTTTTTAACTTATAAAAATTTCTATATTACTGATCTTTTACTTTTATAAGTAGGAAATTTTGACCTTCTGTGGTTATCTAGATAGTACCCCATTGGTCATGTTTAGTTTACTCTAGTTTACTTTTATTCTAGTTTGTATTCTTTTTTTTTGAGTTATATATCTCATTGAGCAGAAGTATTGAAATAGTAACTTGATATGCTAGTATGTGACCTTATACTATTCCATCAGATTTATGTCATTCATCAGTAATGCAGAGAAATATACAACCTATACAACTTCAATAAAATCATCTCTTTTATAATAAGATCTATATACTTTGTCTGAGATTTTTGTAGTAATGAAGAATCTCTTAATCTTGATCATTTTAGAGATTCCTTTTGAATCATCTTCTATTATAATAATAGTGTATGAGAAGAATAGTCCTTTGTTCATATTGGTCTTCTTATCAGAGTATTTATAAGACATATATCCTCTTTTCTTATAGTAGAAATATACTTCTTTCTTCATGAGTTCTTTTATTTTTTTATCAGATAGTTTCTTGAATCTATCTTATAGTCTTGAGGACTTATTCCAAAATTTATACTTTTTCTCAAATTTATACTTTATTGTTGTTCTATTGTCTCTTGGTCTTTGATCTAATGATAGTGTATACTTTAGTGACAGTTTGTCCTAAGTACTATACTTATATGAGAAATTATAAAGTTATTCTTATTTATGAATTTTTTCTAATAACTATCTAAAGATAGCATCAAAGAAGTAAGCAGCTTGGGTTTCATTTATAGTCTGTTCTCATTAGCTATATTCTACTCTTATAGTATTTAGGAGAGTTTTCAGTTTTATAATAAATACTTTAAGATCTTCTTTTTCATTATTATAGAATTGAAGGTTTTTAAGCTTGGTTCTGACTTCAGCAATATAAGCAGAGCTACAGAACTATTGGATGATTAGTTTCTTTAGGCTTATAGTAGCTGAGTAGGCTATAGTCAGAATGATCATCACCTTCTTCATTTATATTAATTTCAGTACAGATTTCCCAAGTAAGAGAGTGTACTGGTAGATTGTATCACCACCAGGCAGCTATGCCTATAAAATGAGTAGTAACTTTCTTTACTTGTGAGTCTGCAGTTATATAGAGATCTTTAATCTCATAGTACTTATTATTGTTAAGGGTACTGTCTGAGTTCTGATTGTTATTTCATTTATTGATATCATAATTAATATCAATCTATTCTATAAATATTATTACTTAATCTGCTTTATCTTTGAATAGAGTGAGACAGAGACCTTCTGTGAGTTTGATTATTTTAATACTGAGATAAAGGACTTAAGTAAGTATGGCTATTTAATCAACCAGTACTGTTATCTTATCTATTGATATTATTCTACTATCTCTGTTGTCTGTTTAGTGAGATAGTTGGGGTTCTTTTTCTATTATTATAGTGTATTGATTATAGTTTGGGGTTGACTATTCTATGATATTACTGAGATAGATATACTTATAGACTAATGGTCTTAATGGAGTAACTGTCAGATTTACTGTAATTTTTGGTAGACTTGATGTTTTTGGTAATAGTTCTGTAATAGTACTGGGACTACCAATATTAGATTTAGATATCTCTTCAATTATCCTCCTAGGTCTAGATAATATAGCAGGGGTCTTGCTAGATTCAGTAGTTTGTAGTTCTTATTACTAAATTATTCTTACTTATATATAGAGAATTTGATAATAGAAGTGAAATTTCTTTTTATTAGTATAATATCTCTTATAGTTCAGAAAGGTCTTGGCTTTATAGTAGTAATTATTGGAGAGGAGGTTCAGAAAATGTTTACTTATAGTTTTAATAGATTCTTATATGTGTTTTTCATAAAAGTGCTTGCTGACTAGCTTATTGAATTTCTCCTTAAGTTCAATAATATAGGGGACTTCTTTGTTGAGTATGAGAAAGATATTGAATACTTCTTGAATGATTTCATTATTGAGTTTGTCAAACTCCTCTTGACTGATATGGGGTTTGGTCTACTTAATAATAATTCTGTTGAATTCTTTAGCTCAAATCTGCAGAGTATTCAGGATAAAAGTTCTTCTTAACTATTACTGACAATATTAGTAATATTAACTAGTTCTGATTATCTATAGTAGATTCTTAAAGAAAGGTTGCTCATAGGTGAAGAGTAATTTCTAGTATTACTAAATTATAATAAAAGTATATACTAATAGAATTAATATATTGTAGATAATCAAACTGACTATCAGCTCTAAGTTTTAAGTACTTGTAAGGAAGTACTAAGTTTTAATTACCTGTTGTAGTAGAGTTTAGATATCACTTTCAGATTCTTGTACTGATGAAACTACTGTACTTATATCTTAAGTTGATTAGACTCAAAATCATCAATAAGTTAGATCTGAGAGTTTTGTAATAAAAATACTACTTTATTCTTATATTTAGAGAAAGTAGAGCTAAAGTTACAATATACTCAGTATAGAGAGTATTTATATATATTTGAGGCTATAACTGAATATAGTATACTAGATATATTTATATAAAAATTTCTATTAAAATTTTTATTGAAATTTTCAGTAGCTTATAAGTATATAATAATTCATTATAATAATAATATATATATTCTATAATATTTATATATTTTATATTTATAATTATAATAATAATAATTAAAGTTTATAAAATTATTAATAATAAATTTTTAATAGTACTATAGTATTGTGAGATAGGTTAGATTTTCTAATTAAGATATATAAAAATCTATCAAATCTTAACAATACTATATCTTATAATATATATCTTTTTTTAAAATTTCTAATATATATATTATAACTTTTCTCTCTTTTTTGTTACTATACTAATATAATTATCTCTTATAGATAATATTTTAATTATAATATTATTACTATTATATCTATTATTTATTTTCTTAAATTTATCTAGTTCAGAGAATATTATAATTAATAGAGATAATACTGTCTACTTAACTCTATATTTATATTATATATTTATAAGTAGAACTCAATAGAAGAGATATAATAAATTATTCTTAGAGTGATAATATCAGATTAGATATACTAAACTAAATCTGAGAAAAGGAGAGTTTCTGAAAATACTGAAGAAAATCATATTTTAAATTAATAGTCAAGATAGTCTATATAAGAGAATCTTATATATATATACTCTACTTAAACTATAGCTGCTTTAAACCACTATTATATATATTATAGTTCTATATCAAAGATATTTAAGAATACTAAATTTAGTTAAATTAAGATTTATTTAACCTTAAAAAGAAATTTTTAAAAAAAAATTATTGATTCAGTTTTGTAATTATAGATATTTTATAGATATTTTATAGATATTTTTTAATATTCATATAGCTCCCTTTTACTTTATATATTGCTTAGATATATCTTGGTATACTCTCAACTAAATTCATACAAATATAATTTAGAACAGTATTCAATTCATATTTTATCTTATCTTAAAGCTTATAGTTTCTTATATATATTGAGCTATCTTTTAATATATACCTTTTTTTTTTTTTT
>RBNI01001040.1:0-24843 GCA_003990745.1 Jimgerdemannia flammicorona | reverse complement strand
AAAAAAAAAAGGTTTTTATACTATTTGACATACTATTGATTATGTAAAGGTTGTCTCATTTTGACACTATCATGATCTTCTTGTTATTCTTCAAATGATATATAATTGCTCTCATTGGGTATATTGTAATATATCTAGCTCAATAGAAGATTGAGGGTTGATGTAGTTTGGCTTGAGCCTATAGTTACTTTGTTAAAAGTAATAAAATGTTCTAAGATTCCTGAGGTCCTTGGTATTTAGTAGTGTAATAGTCAAAGCTAGATATCTGCAAGCAATTCTGGTAATTTCTTTATTAGAATGAGTTTTTGAGTATAGTAGTGATTTATGTAGTACAGATGGTATAACAATTTAGCAGTTTTTCTTATACAATTTCTGCATGATGATTATATTCCCAAAAGTATGCAGTTTCTGGTAGAATAATCTTGGCATGATGATCTTGACAGTACTTCTTATATAGATTTGATAGATAACTTGATTTGGTATAGATTCTTCTGAATCAACAGACTTCTGAGAATATCAGATAACTTAAATAACTTGGATGATATGGATAACTCAGATATTGTGGATTCTTCCTAAATTGGCTCACTGGGAATAGATGAATAACTTGGGCAGTAGATAATTCAGATTCTTGGTAAGTTATATCAAAGATTGACTTTATTTGCACAAAGTTATATTAGATGGACTGGCTTTATTGTGAAGTTGTATCAGAAGACTGACTTGTGGCAAGTTTTCTATAGGACTCTCTGGGAATGTGAGTTCTTCTTAAAAATGATGGCTTATTCCTTAAGCAGCAGATTACTTAAATAGTAGTAAAGTTCTTCCTTGAACTTGGTGGATTTCTTCAGACTTATCTGGCAAGTATACCAATCAATCTTTATATCAGAAAGTAGACCATAGTGGGGAAAAGAGAACCAATGCTCAATCTTTAGTTTACTTCAACTTTTTAGACTGAGGTTTATTCACTCTTATCTCTAGAGTATTTTATACAGTTGTGGTTACTATTTGGTTGCTATATTGCTAACTATTAATTGCTAACTATAATAAGTATTTCTGGATGGTACAGTATATCCACTCAGTATAGTATACCTACTTGGTATAGTGTACTCACTCAGTATAATAAACATACTATTTCTGGTATCTCTGGCTAATTATATAGATTGATGCAGTAAAGCAATCTTAATTGCTTAGTGTACTAGATATGATATATGGCTAGTTTATAATTTCAGTGATACAATTCTATTGCTCATCACAATATATTTCTTTATCACTATAGGACATTATTTTGCAAATTAAAAAGAGATTTTTTTCTATCTTTAGAATATATAGTATATTCTAGAAAGTACTAATAGACTCTATGACATTTCCATAGAGATATATACTGATATTTTCTCTTATATAATATTGTTATTATCTAATTTAATTGGCACTAGATACTTAAAGAACTCATATATAGAAAACCATTCTCAGTAAGCCATCATATATTATATAGCACCTAAATCTATAAGTTATATATTATTATTATTAGCTATATTAGTATATATCTCATCTATATTATCAGTTTTCACTAGCTTGAAAGTATATGACTTAGATATAGATATAGATGATATTTTTTATAAATACTTAGTATATATTACTTATATATAAAATATGTCTTTATTCTGATTTTTATTAGTTTTAGTAGTATTTATATTATATTACTCTTTACTATTATATTTCTTTCTATTACTTTCACATTATCAATGCTAGCTTCCACACTTATTTTCATCATTCTCTTTATCTTTATAATAGCAGTCATTTTGCATATATCTATACTTACTATAGTAATAGTAGTTTTTATTAATTTTTTTTATATTTTTGACCTTATTAGTACTTCTTACCTTATCTATATGACTCATAGAATACTTTCTCATTATTATTATTGCTATTGTTTCCTTGATATATCTCTTTATTGATGAGACTCATTATTATATAGATATAGTCTATAAGTTTTCTACTCTCACTTATAGCTATCACTATAATATTATATATCTTGGTAAGGCCTCTTATAAGGGTCAAAATCTTGTCTTTATTACTGATGCACTCTGCTGACATACTTAGAGAATTCATCTGATTTACCAGATCATCAATGTGATCAGTATATTTATAAATACTCTTCTTGGAGTTTATTTAGAGATTAAATAGTTGAGATTTTAGGTAAAATTAATTTGACAAAAATACTTATATATGATGATTATATAAATTCTTATATGTGTGAGCTACTATAGTATATATTATAAGCTTCATTTACTAGTTTGATAATATAAATATAATCTCTTATAATGCTTAGTAATTATTTATAATATTATAATCTTAAATCTATATCTATAGTTTTATATACTTTACTAAGCTATATTCTTCTAAAAGATTACTTATATAGAATATCCAAATGATATAGTTCTTGCCATCAAAGATAGAAATTGTTCTCTTGGCTATATTTATATTTACTATAAGAACTATGACCATTATACTTATTCTGAGAGTACTTATACCTATTGTATTTAGTATACTCATATTAGCTCCTTGATTTGTCTATACTAACATCTTAGTATAGAGTAGCATATAGTCTTAAAGAGGTATTTCTTATTAGCCACTAAGTGGGGCTCATAATATTTATTATAACTTAGTTAGAATATAGAGTGAAAAGAAGAAGAAAACATTATTTATTAATTCAGATAGTGTATATTTATACATTAAGTAATATAACTTAAAGATAATATAGTTATATATAAGCTATATTATTGAGATATCAAAATAATAGGAATTTCAATAAATATAAATAAAGGATTATTCTTTTTATGTACTATTACTATAATAAGAGATGATTCCAAAGAAATATCAAGAAAATCAAGGTTAAGAGATTCTATATCACTATAAAAATCTCAGACAAACTATGGTCTCTACTCAAAAGTAACTATTAAACCAAGTAAGTAAGTAAGTATTAATATACATAGATGTTAGAATAGAAGTCTCCAAAAAAACCTATATCTATTTTACAAAAAAGAGTAGTCTAACTAAAGAAGAGAGACTCTATATAGCTAGAGGAGTTGTAGACCAAGAATTTAAAGGTAAAATTAAGGTCCTACTATATAATACTGAATAGAAGGTAGTCAAAAACACATATAGAAAATGAATTACCCAAGTCATTATTAAGATAATATATATATAATAATCTTGAAGTTAAAGAAACAAATGAACTCTCACTCTCTAATAGAAGAGAAAAAACTTTCAAATCAATAGAAAAACATCCAGACAAGATCAAGAAGAAGACTAAGATACAGAAGATTATTCATATTGAAGAACCTCAAGACTGAGGCCAGAAATGATACTAGTATATTGCTAATAGATATATCCTCATAGAATGATATTTTTATAAAATTAAGATATACTGTTTTGAATATATAAGAGAATATATTATATATATTCTCAAATTCAAGAAGTATAAAGTATAAACCAACTATCTCAGAATAATAAAATAAAAAAATCAAGAATATCAATAATGAAGATAGAGATATATAAGATTGAAAAGAAGAAGTCTCCTCAGAAACAATTATTGTCTAATAAGAAGACAACTCTAAATATATCTATCTATAAAGGAAAATTAAAGGAAATTATGTTAAAGTTCTTATCAATAGTGGAGCAAGAAAGTGCTATCTTAATAAGAAGACTATCAATAAGTTCAGACTTAAGATATAAAGAAATTCAAAAGAAAACATTACTATATTTCAAAATAGAATACCTTAGAAACTTTTAAAAGTCTATAAGAATATACGCCTATAACTAGGAGACTATACTACAAAGCAAACCTTATATATCACATATCTTCTAGAATACAACTTCATTTTTAGAAAATTCTGACTTACTTAAGAAAATCTACTGTAACGTAGCGGATGCTTAACCTTGTAAGTACATCAGATTTCTGTATCTTGAATTCTTGATCTTCTTTGACTCTGCAGAGTCCTCGGTATGCAGGGGTGGGTGAGTTCGAAGTGTATCTGCCCACAGGCTTACTAGTTCCTTTGCTTTCTCTTTGCTTTGAACTATTTCGATCTGAGGTTTATTCACTCGAAGATACTGGGTTATTTATACAAGTTTGCTAGCTATAAGGTGGCTAAGTAGTGAGTCATTCTGTAAGTATCGGATCTTTCAACATCTGCTAGGATTCCGCTGATTGCAAACATTCTAACATCTTCTAAATCTTTGCAAATGTTAAAGTTTCTGCACTTTGCAGAATATGACTGCTATTTATAAGGCTAAACTATATAGGGAATTGGATTCAGGTACTGCGATCAAATGTCTATTTCCCCTGTTTCATATTACTAATTCGGATCAACTATCACATCTTCCTCCTGAATAGGTGATTCATCCTTAGAGTATCCTATTCACTCGAACTCCCAGGCTTCTATGATTTGTATTTCCTTGTACTGCACAATTTGTGCCATTATATTCCTCCAGTGTTGCCTCTTAACATATCCAAACTCTCCTGGGGTTACTTCCCGGAAGTGGGCCAAGGCTGCTTCGTCATCCTTGAATAACTTATGTACTCTTTTTGCAATCGTAATTTGAATATAGGAGAGCTGACATTCCTTGATTCAGTCTTCTTTTCCCATCTTTGGTTTTGAATTCAGTAGCTGTCCCAACTTGAAGTATTCCTGGAACTCGGTTTGGTTCTGGTAGGCCTTGAAATATAAGATTCATGATAAGTGCGTCTGCACTATACTCTGGATGCTGTCGAAGGATTCCTCCATCATTGGTGGCTTGGTGGAACACTACTGTCTTTCTATAGCTCACTAGGCCATGCTAGTGATCTTGAGGGCAGCGGCATTACTTTGTTGACTAGTCATGATACTTCTTGATTCGGTTTCGGTAAATGGTAGTAGGGATGATTGTGCCTGAAGTTTTTCATAGCCAAAAGGTAGTCCCTTTTATATCTTGCACCAGGTAAGATCCTTCCCACTTGGGCTCCAGTTTTCGTGACCATGAAGCTTCTACCATATTCCGATACACTAGGACTTTGTCTCCTATCTTGATAATCTCCAAGGGCTTGTGGGTCTTTTCTGCATTGTTTCATTGAAGTGTCTGCGCCTTAATGATGTAATCTTCAGCCTTCTTCCTGATTTGGTATAGTTTCCGTATCTCCGTGTCCACGCATTTCCAGACAGCATCTCCATTGGACGATAAGGTTTCTTGAGAACTTTCTTCTCCAAACAGCATTTCCTGAGGAGTGAAGTGAGTGCTTTGTGATCGAATATCCCAAAGAGCGGATAATGCTATTGGCAGATAGTGATCCCGATTTTTGTAGTTATCACAGATCTTTGTGATAACATTCTTGAGTGTTTTGTTAGTTCTTTCTGCTTGTCCGTTTCCTTGAGGATAGTATGCCATAGTCCGAATATGCTGGATTCTGTATTTCTTGTAGAGGATCTCAAAGAACTGGTTCACGAATTCTGTTCCTCTGTCTGTGGTGACTTGTACTGGGGTCTTGAATCGGCAGATGATTTCTTTGTGAAAGAAATCAGCAATTGACTGTGCATTGGCTTCCTTGAGGGGTCCCGCCTCTATCCATTTTGTGAAGAGGTCCATAATGACAATGATATATCAGTTGCCAGTCAAGGTCAAGGGTAGAGGACCAATTACATTCATTGCAATGTGGGCGAATGGTACTGGTTCTATGTGCGCCGATCCCGGGGCTTGATTTCGTTGGTCTTGTTTTTGTTTCTGGCATTTGTTGCAGGTCTTGACAAATTGTCTGATATCTTCCTCCATTCCTGGCCACCACATTGTTCTTCTTGCTTTGTCATATGTGTTTTTTTCTCCTAGATGGCCAAGTTCGTGTATTGATTTCATTGCTTGTTCCTTCTTGTGATTGGGTATAACTAGTAGTTTTCCTTTCTTCAGTGTTTCTCTATTGGTTTCGAATTGTTTCCATGTCCTGCTGATAATTGTTTGTGTCCATTCTTCCAGATGTTGGGGCATCTTTCGCTGTCCCAGGTAGGTGATGATTCCATAGTAGAGTTCCTTATTCATGATTGATTTGCTGTTGGAGGTGTTTCGGGGTGTCTGTGAGAGGGCATCTGCATTGGCATTGGTTCTTCCTGGGCGGTGTACGATTGTTACATCATAGGCTTGTAACTTCATGATCTATCTGGCATAGATTCCTTTGGGTTGTCCAGTGGTCAGTAGTCAGGTGAGGGCTGAGTGGTCTGTCTGGATAGTGAAGTGTCTTCCAGCGAGGTAGTAGTGGAACTTTTCCACAGCCCAGATGACCGTGAGGCATTCCAACTTATAGGATTCATATTCTTTTTCAGCTCCTCTGGTTCCTCGGCTTAGGTATGCAATGACATACTCTACTTTGTCCTTCTTCTGGGCCAGGACTGCTCCAAGTCCTTGTGTGCTTGCATCTGTCTGTAGGATAAATTCTTGAGTCCAATCGGGTCTTCTAAGGATGGGTGCCTGGGTCAGCCTGACCTTGAGTTCATCAAATGCTTTTTGTTGCCTGCTGGTCCATTGGAACTTGATATCCTTCTTGTTGAGTTCGTAAATTGGGCTTGCAATGTTGGAAAATCCTCTAATAAATCTGCGATAGTAGGAGGCGAGTCCCATGAAGGCTTGGGCTTCAGTGACTGTAGTGGGTCTTGGATATGCCGCTACTGCCTGTATCTTGAGGGGGTCCGTGTGTGTTCCATCTCGGTTAATGACATGTCCGAGGTAGGAGATCTCGATTTCCCCAAACTTGCATTTCTTCGGTTTGATGTAAAGACCATGCTTTCTCAACCTTTCCATCATCTGCTGGATGTGCTGCAGGTGTTCTTTGGCTATCTTGCTGTAGATGATTATATCATCCACGTAAACCATCATCCATCTTCCTATATCATAGTGGAAGATTTTGTTCATCATTCGCTGGAAGCTTGCCGGTGCATTGCACATTCCAAATGGCATTCACAGGTAGACATAGGTTCTGTCTGGTGTGATGAAAGCTGATTTCTCACTTGCTGCTTCTGTGAGACCGATTTGGTAAAATCCTGAGTATAAGTCCAAGGTGCTATAGTATTGTGCCTCATCTCCCAGAGTTACAAGAATGTCGCTGATGAGAGGCAGTGGTTGGCAATCCTTCTTGGTAACCAAGTTGAGCTTTCTGTAATCGGTACAGAGTCTTGGTGTGAATTCTCCTGGCTTGCTTCCTTTCTTCGGGGCTAGTACGACTGGTGAGGCCCAGGGACTACTGGCTTCTTTGATGATACCAGCTTCTTCCATCTGCTTGATTTCTTCTCTGAGCCATTCGCGGTAGGCTGGCAGGATGGGTCTTGCCTTCTGATAGATTGGTTCAGTGTCTCCTGTATTTACATCATGATAGTAATGCAGGGTCTTTCCTTTGATATCTTTGAAATCTGTGGCAAGAATATCCTCAAATTCATAGAGTATCTTCTTGAGTTCTTTCTTGAGAGGAAACTCATTCCCAATAGTGTAGCTGTGCTTGGTTGTGGTCTCCTCCTTCTTGTGATCTAATTCGGTGATTTTGGTGCTGGCGAATACTCCCCTTCCTGTGGATCTGAATCCCTTCTTTCCTCTCTCTGTTTCCTGCAACTTCTTGACTTCCATGATCTTCGGTTGTAGTACTGGGAAGATCAGCATCTGTGCCAATCAGTCCTTCTTCTTGATTGGGAATGGGATTGTAGGATTGTGGTTTCTTGCAATGAGCAATATTTCTCCAATATAGTCTGAATTGATAACTCCTCCTTTAATGGTGATTTTGCTTTTTGCTAGGCTGCTTCTTGTTTTGAGAATTCCAACGTGGTCCTTTGGGATGATCATCTCCAGTCCCATTGTGAGTAGGGTGGTTGTCTGGGGCTCCAGTACGGTTTCCTCCACTGTGGCGATATCCATTCCGGCTGCATTTTTCGACTTGTATTTTGGTAGAACTGCATCAGGATGGATTTTCCAAATCTTGACCTTGATCTCTTCTTCATCGTCACTGTCTTCTAGGAGGGCTGGTAGTTCATTATCTTCCTCCTCTTCCTTTTTTCTTCTGGCCTGTTCTTCGAGAACCTTCCGTTTTCTTTCATAGTGGATCTTCTTGATTCTACCAATACATTGGTAGCAATCATTGACATACTCCATACAGTACATCTTGATTCCATGGGGGCAGACTCCTTGTGGCGCATATCCTTCTGCAATCTTCTTGCACCATTCCTCCTCACTCATCCATCCGACTTTCTTCTTCTTTTTCTGTGTGGTTACCATGTAGGCTTCCTCTTGCTCACCTTCTTCTTCCTCCATCTCGGGGAGCACTCCTTTGTTAACATTGATAGGGATTCACATCTTTTGTCCTCGGTAGACAATCTGCATCTTCTGTGCATTCAGATCGATTATTGCTCTGACTTTATGAAGCCACTGGTTGCCGATGAGGATGTTGTAGTTAGTTGCATTGGTTACAATCACATCAACCGGGATGGTTGCTCCTCCAAACTTGATGGGAACATCTCGGATCTTTCCCAGAGGGGTGGCTCTTATACCATCTGCTGTGACGAATACTAGCTTGGTTGCTTCTTCGATCTCCCATCCTAAGTGATCTACTGCCTTCTTACTGAGGAGACATCCTCCTGCTCCTGTGTCTATGATGGCTTCAAAGATTCTATCTTCAATTTGGCAGGTTGCATAGGCAGAAGTCTTGCGGTTGTCTTCACTTTCTTCTCCAGAGTCTTCTTGAACATTATTGGCCTCTGTTATCTTCCAACCTTACTCCTTGGTGGTTTCTGCAAGTCCAAATCTCATTTGCTGCCTGGATGTGGGGATTTCTGCCAGCTGGCCAAAGGTTGCATTGACTTTTTGTTGGCTAAGATCCTTGAAGATATCATACTTGAAAGTCTTGGTCTTGCGAAGCTTCTTCTCCTTTTCTTCTTCACTTGCTGGAGTGGTTCCTTGGATAATATCTTGGACAGCTTGCTTGAGCTCTATGTCTTGATCCATTTCTTCAGCTTGGCTTTCTGTGGTTGTTTCCATCTGCTTTTCCACTGGGTTCTTCTTGGGTCTTCCTGGTGGTCTCTTGTAGGGTTCCTTGCGAACATCCTTCTTAGTGGTCTGAGCAGGATAGGCCTCCCATTCCTCATCTGAATCTCCAATCTCCTTGAAGGTGATGATGTTGGCTTGCTCCTTATTTCTAGTAGTAGCATTGCTTGGCTGGGCTTTGTGCTTGGTTTCACTCATACATTCATATGAGTAGTGACCTTCTTCTCCGCAGCTGTAGCAGGTACCTTTCTTCTTGTCTGAGGTGGTAGCAAACTTCTGAATTGGGCGGCAATCTCTTCCTCTGATTTCCTTTACCACATCCCCTAGGTGAGCAGTCATTTCGGCAAACTGCTTGGCAAGTTCCTCCATAGGATCACTGTTTCTCTGTTGTTCTGTAGCTCTTGGTTGTGGTGTCTTTCAATTGATCATAGTGGTAGGGATAACACTGGTTGTCTTGGGTACTTCAATTCTAACTCCAGTCACTCTTTCCATTGTGTGGTCTTGTGGATGTCTGGCTATCCAATATCGCTGAGCGTAGGTGACCTTTTGTGCCAGATCCAGGACTACTGGTGATGAGCGGATGGCCAAGGCTATCTCTGGGTGAACTCCTTTCATAAAGGTTGCTTCAGCTACTTGGTCTCGGATGGCATCAGCATAATCCATGAGGATTATCTGATATCGGATTCTTGTGAAGAATGTATTTGGATCCTTGCTCATTCCTTGACATGTTGTATTGAGCTGGTCCTTCAGGGCTTGCTTGATCTCGTCTGTGTAATAGGTATTTCGGAGCCAGGTCTTCTGTGCTATCAGTATAGCATCGGCATCATTTCCTGCATGGGTTGCGGCTGTGAATGCTGCTCTTGCAGGTCCTTGTAGGCTGTAGGGTATGAGGGCTACTTGCTGTCCTGCAGTTAAGGTCCTAACAGCAGCATACTGCTCGAAATCATCTATGAAGGTGACGATTGATTCATCTGAAGTATATCCATGGAATACAGGTGGTCTTATGTCCATTTTGTCTGATTGTATTGTGTGAGTTCTTGTGGTAGCAGTTGTTCGTTGTTCAGCTTGAAAGTGAGGGATTCATCTTGAATCACCAGCCAATGGGCATCAAGTTGTAACATAGCGGACGCTTAACCTTGTAAGTACGTCGGATTTCTATATCTTGAATTCTTAATCTTCTTTGACTCCGCGGAGTCCTCGGTATGCAGAGGTGGGTGAGTTCGAAGTGTATCTGCCTGCAGGCTTACTAGTTCCTTTGCTTTCTCTTTGCTTTGAACTATTTCGATCTGAGGTTTATTTACTTGAAGATACTGGGTTATTTATACAAGTTTGCTAGCTATAAGGTGGCTAAGTAGTAAGTCATTCTGCAAGTATTGGATCTTTCAACATCTGCTAGGATTCCGCTAATTGCAAACATTCTAACATCTTCTAAATCTTTGCAAATGTTAAAGTTTCTGCACTTTGCAGAATATGACTGCTATTTATAAGGCTAAACTATATAGGGAATTGGATTCAGGTACCGCAATCAAATGTCTATTTCCCCTGTTTCATGTTACTAATTCGGATCAACTGTCACACTACATATTGACTAGTAAACTAATATAATCTCTTTAGGACACATTAAGCTATAGCTAGAACAGACTAAGAAAAAAAGTAAAACTCAAGTATAATATCATCTCTACCATCTAAATAAAGAAGCTAATTCAGAAATCAGAGCAGTATATCTATATATAATATTAAGGAGTTACTAGTAGAAAATAATAATAATAATAATTTTTTTGAATTATTGAAAAATGAAGATAATAAAGAAAAAAGTCTTTAGAAAGTATTTAGTAACTATGAAGATACTTTTCAAGAACTCTAAGAACTACTACTCATTCAAGCAGTAGAATATAGTATTGAAACTACTCCAAGAGCAGACCCTCTCTACTGCAGAATTTATTGACTAACTTAGTCTGAGCAGAAGACTCTCAAGGAATAGCTAGCAGAACTGTCAAACAAAGGCCTCATATATCTATTAAAATTACCATATGGTATACTAATTCTCTTTATCTATAAGAAAGATAGAAGTTTCTATATATATATTGATTACTAAGTACTCAATAAGATATCTGTTAAAAACTAATATATACTCTTATAAATCAATAAACTACTCAAATAGGTATGTAGTATTAAGATCTTTTTACTTATTGATCTTGTATCTAGATATTACCAAATTTATATCAAAGAAGAAGATATCCTAAAAATAGTATTTTGAATAAGATTTGGATATTATAAATTCTGTATAATATCTTTTGAACTTACTAATATACCAGTAATCTTCTAAATACTAATAAATGATATATTTCAAAAATATCTTAGAGTATTTATTCTAGTATACTTAAATAATATCCTAGTATATAGCATAAGTAGTACTACTTACTGATAATATTTAAAGATGGTTTTTGATATACTCTGCAAATATAAGCTCTTAGCAAAAAAAAAAAAAAAACTACTTCTTCAAGAAGAAAATCAAATATCTAAGACATATTGTCTCAGCAAATAGTATTATTATTAACTTCAAAAAGACTGAAGTAATTTACAACTGATCTATCCTAAAGACTCTTAAGTCTCTATAAGAATTTTAATAGATTAGCTGAATATTACTAAAGATTTATCAAGAATTCTCAGCAATTACCTCTTTACTTACAAGTCTTTATAAGAAGAGTACTAATATCAAAAAAGAATATACTATGTATAGCAATAAATATCCTTAAGAGAATGTTAACTAATATATTAATTCTAATTAGTCCAGACTATACAGGACTCTTTATTATTACTACAGATATCTCAAATATTGCTATTAGAGTTATATTGACTCAGTATAAATATCCAGTCACATATCTATCTCAGAAGCTAAATGAGTATAAAAAGAACTATATAATATAAGATAAAAAACTTCTTACTATTATTCAATCTCTGTAATTATAAAGACATTTCCTTCTTAGTAAGAAATTTATCTTATGGATGAACTATTAAACTCTATAATGTATTCAGAAACAATCAATTCTAATAGAAAGATAAACATAATAAATACAGATCCTTATACTCTTTGATATTAATTAAGTATATTATCAGTAGTAGCTAATATACTTTTCTGAAATACTCAGAAGAATGATCTTATAGTAATTAGTAACATTACTATCAGTTTATTTGAAGAAATCAAAAAGAAGTATACCAAGGATACTAATATATATATAAGAAATTATTAAATAAATCCTCAAAAAAAGAAGTAATATTATAAAGAAGATATATAATAATATTTTAATTCAAAACAGATATATACATGTATATTTGACAATATAAGAATTTAGATTTTTGAGATCTTTATCTGCTTGCAAATCTTATAAAAATTATATAATATATTTATAGCTAATTATATGAAATTTGACAAGATATATCAATATATTGCCCAAGATTTCTACTAGTCTAAAATGACAGCTGATATTAAGAACTATATTACATCCTGTGATATTTGCCAAAGATATAAGCCTAGCAACTAAGCTCTAGTAGGAACACTATAGCTACTATCAATCTTTATCTAAAATTAAAATTATATTAAAATAGAATTTATTATCTAACTGTTAAAAATAAAGAAGAGAAGATATGTAATTGTTGTTTTTATTGATTATCTCAGTAAGCAGACTCATTTTGTTATAATAATTACTACTATAACAGCTTCAGAAATAGTATAATTATTTATTGATAATATGTTCTACATATCTCTATAGATTACTATTAATAATTATCTCTAACAGAGATGCAAAATTTATAAGTAACTTTCAAGATATCTACTACTTATATATTATCTACTAATAGATAATCAAACAGAATAAACTAATTAAACTCTGAAGTAGATACTTAGTATCTACTATAGCTATAAGTAGAATAATTAAGATAAAAAACTAGCTAAATTTATATATAATAATAGTATACATAAGTATAAGTACAAAAATGACTCCATTCTATTTGAACTATGGATAATATCTCTAAACTCTTACAACTGTTATATAATTAATATATATCATCTTTTAAATAATCTAGTATACTACTCTTCAGTTTGATAAATACCTAGAGTTTAGTACTAAATCTAATAAATAGGTTCAGATAAAAAAGAAAAAGACAAATAAATTATTATATATTTATAAGCTATCAGAATTTTCAACTAGCAGTCATAGATACTAAATATAATATAACTATATATAGATATATATATCAAATATAATATTTAGTCATAGCTTTAAATCTATATAAATATTCTCAATATTGAGTATATTATAATCTCAGCTCTGCTTTTTTCTCTCAAAAATAAACCAGTATTCTTATCTAAGAACCCTCAGATCCAACTTGTTAATGATTCTGCACCCAATCAACTTGAGATATAAGTATGGTACTTTTCAGTACAAAAACCCAAAAATAATACTTAGATTATACTACTGTAATAGGCAATTGAAACTCAGTACTTTCTCATAAAAACTCAGAACTTAGGGCTAATAGTCAATTCTAATTATCTATAATTTATAAATTCTATCAGTATATAGTTTTATTATACTTATATATATATTAGATAATAATAAATAATACTACTAATAGAAATATATCATATCTATACTTTTATATATTTTAATAGAAAAGAAGATTATTATCAAAAAGACTATTAATAAGTTATATATCTTTTGTCTCTATATTATTAGTAAAAAGAATAATTAATATAAGTCACTTAAGTATATATACTTTATATAAAGTTATTATTAATCTCACTATTATATAAAAATTAATAAGTTTTTACAGAAATCTAGAGAGAAGAGTAATCAAAAGAAGTATAATAAAAAGAAGAAAATGAGAAGATACTTATATGAGCTTAGTCAGTATATACTAAATTGTAAAAAAAAAAATCAAGTTATAGAGATAAATATAATTTAAGAGTTTAGAATACTATAATATATAATTTGTTTTAGCAGTCTCTTTACTAAATAGAAAATAATCTACCTTATTATGATACATTAGAGATCATCATTACTGTTCTGTGCTTAATTATTGATCATTATTCATTCTAAACTCAGTTGCTCTTCATTACCATTCTGTATTTAGTCAGCCATTATCTGTTGTCCATTATCCATCCATCCTCCAACTCATTATAAGTAAACTAGCTTTGGTAGTAAATATGTTGTTATTTTATAATAATAAAAAGAGAATTAAGATACGTCCATAGGCGAGCTGAATTTGAAGACACATGCATCGAAAATATTAGCATTTACAACTCCACGCATCTAGGAACATCTGTATCGGGGCATTGGAAACATTGGCATTGGGGCCATCATGTATCCCGACTGACACTCTAGGTGACATCTGGCGTCTTGGACATCTACGACATCTGAACATCTGCATCGGGGACATCGTGCATCCCGACTGACACTCTAGGTGACATCTAGCATCTAGGACATCTACGATATCTGAGATGGCATTGTCATCTGAGGATACACCATGATGATATCACAAGGTAAACGAAGCCCTCGGTATCGCAGCGGATCCGTTATTCGGAAGCAACCCGCCGATAGCATGGGAACTTTTGAATAATAATAATAATAATAAAACCCCGGATTGCTATTTACCTCTACTCGTAACGAAGCCGTGCTTTAGCTAATGTTGTCTGCCTAACCTTCCCCACAAGTTTGGTGGTAAAGAATTCGGTGTATCGCCATGCGTCTTTCTTGGTAACCACTATTCCCGCACAGTTTTTTAAAGACAAAGGATCGAATCCAATCCAGTTTATTCTGTCTTTGGGGACAACTGGCGACCTTTTAAGCAAAGTAATTGCGAGCGGCATTGTTCCGCGAATTGCCGCTTGGCTGTATTTTGTTCCAACGCATACATAAGGAGACAGTTGGATTGATCACCATCTTTGTTGGAAGCTGGAATATTGATATGCCACAATCAAAGATTCAGAGTTATGACGAGTGTTTCAAATTTTGTCCGTGGCCTCATGGCGTTTGACCATGAAATCTTGTATGGAAGCCAAAATTTCGAAAATACGTGTTTGAGCCATTTTGGCGTGCAGTTGGCGGTGTTGAACAAGGATCGTTTCAATTGCTCGAGAAAACGATGAACTCAGTGGCAGTATAAACAAAGGAATACTTCCCGTTCAAATGTTACAAAGCGAAATGTGACCAACGCTATGGCACCTCACACTGGGGATGGGGAGTCGGCCACATCCCCGTGTCATCCATTGCGATTTTCATATGGTTAGGATTTTTATGTATCGGATTACTACGATAATTTGTTGATCGCGTCGTGAACCATCAAAAAATGAAAGCAGTGAATAGGGGTGCATCGATATCGAATATCCTGCTGTTGCCGTGCGCCTCCATCTTTCTAAATTCCGTTGCAGGCTCAAGCCTCCACATTGTGCATTGCATTTCGTTAACTCCTTTCTTCACAGTGTCTTTATGTTATATAGCAGTCACGAGTGCAGATCATGGAAAATGTGAAGGTATATAAGCCCACTTGAACACCCCTCGGTTCTCATCAGCGAAGCACCACACTCTCACAAGCACAATCACCCTACTCACCCTACCCATCCTACTCACCATGCGCACTCCCTCGACCTCCGCCAACAACAAGCCAATCTCCGTCGTCGTCACTGGCGGCGACTACTTCCTAGGCAACGCGTTGGCAACCCAGCTGCTCACCAAGGGTAAGGATGATTTCGGTCGTCTCTCCGTCACGCTCGTCCATCCGGAGCGCGGCCAACGTTTGAAGAACGCTGGTGCGGAGCTCAAGCAGATCAACTACGACGACGAAAGTTCCCTCGTCAATGCCTTCAATGGCGACGTCGACTGGGTGGTGCTCATTCCAGACCCGGAAGAGGACACTCGCGTTCAAAACACCAAGAGGCTTATTGACGCCATCCAAAAGGCGGGAAAAGTAGGCAAGACGGGCAAGGCTGCCAATGTCATCCTTGTCTCCGTTGCTGGTGCCGATTCGAAGGAAGGAAATCAGCACAAGGAGTTCTTGGATTTAGAGACCTATTTGAAGGAGAAGGAAAAGAACCGGGTCGTTTTGCGGTGAGAATGCATCCCCGGTTTTTCGCATGTGGTATTCTGTGCGACAGTTTTGTCAACAGAACTAGTCAACTCATTTCAACCATCACCGACATAGCACCGCTTGGATCTCCAACATTTTCCACTTGTGGAGCAAATACGTGGCGGTGAACAACAAGTTCCCCTTGACCCTTGAACCGAACCAGAAATTCGCCCCCATTCAGCTGGAGGATGTCGCTCGCGCCATTCGCGCCATCATCGTCAAACAAAATAATTCCGACGGTGCCGGCCATCGGGGCCAGACGTATACCCTTACTGGTCCAGAGCAGGTTGAAATTTGAACTCATGCGCACATCATCGTTCAATACCGCATTTTCTTCATTCGCTAAATCCCGACTCACGCCACGCTAGGTCGACGGCCCCCGTATTGTCGAACCCCTCAACCGGGTTATCGGTGAGGGCAAGGTCGAGTACGTCACCTTAAAGCGCGAGGAGCTCGAAAATTATCTCAGGTCTCTGCGTGACAGCGACAACGAACATCTCAAGAATACTTTCCCGAGCCAGCCCACCGATAAACAGATCCAGACCATCCTCGACGAGCTTGATTGGATCAGGTCCGGCAAGGCTAACTTTAGGACCGAAGATTTGAAGAATCTCATCGGTGGCGAGGGCGAGAAGGTTGAGGAGGTGAGTTGCGGTATAGGAATCCGTGGGTGTGCCACATTCAGATTTTCAACTTTTTTTTTTTTTTTTTCTGACGACGTTCGTTCCTCTTGCCCTGTCTTATAGTTTTTCAAGAGGCATTCTGCCGAGTTTTCCGGGCAGTCTCCTCGTAAGGCCTGAGTAATTCCAATGCCTGGTGGTAACTGAACATAACACTTGGCAGCGGCATATATAGGAAGTGCCATCGAAATGTCAAATAATGAATAATAAATGAAAGCGACTAACTGAAAAAGCCATATCGTTGGGCATGCCCCGTCCTGTCGGACATTCCTCTTACGACTGCGATCAGCGCATACTGAGCTAAGAAGGCATCAGGCAAATGAAGTTCCTTGTGCTTCCAAAACTGCACCTAACGAGCGCGCCAAAGAATTCACGACATTCAAAATGTTCCAAGAGCTCACGTCACATATTGAGAGTAGGAGGATAGTCTCATTTCGATGTTGGGATTAGGAATGATTAAGGCGATCAATCAACACCATATTTTTCGACCTTGAAAAAAGTAGTTCTTGACTATATAACTTTAAGCATGCTTTCTAGCTAGACAACTAACAGTAAACTGTCCGCAAGGGCGTTTGCCTCGCAACGCGAGCACTACGCCACTCCGGTGTCACTTACTTGAGAGATAATGTGGGGCATCTTGGAAGAATCAACGGGAATAGGCGAAGTCGACGCCAACGCGAGAACAAAGGTGCATAAATGTACCTGTCCCATCACGGTTGAAAAGAACAGTCGAATGTTCAAATACTGTCACTAGGGCAATGCTTTTAAGGCAAGCGCTGTTTTTTCCACCCCATTGTTTTCGCAAACTGAACGATGCGGATTCCAAAGTATCCGTCCTCCGAAAAATCGTAAGTTCCGCATCTCGTGTTACCGCGATCCGAATAAATTGATTGGAACATGTTTCGCGGCTGTATGCAATTTCCGTAAATGATAAAGGTCAACAACGAAATATGTAGACATCTTCATCTAAAAGATTCTTGTGCACAGTGTGTGTGGGATTTTCATTCAGCACACACCCAGTACAGAGCTTTGTATACAAAATATTGGATACAGAAAATCCTGCACTGACTTAAATATGGTATAGACTCTGGTACCAATTCTGTGAAAGATCATTTTGTACTGAATTGGTGTCAGATAATTATATATACAATATGTGCAGAAGTAATGCAGTACATATATAATCAGTACAAAGTTTTATATAGCAAATATATATATATTAAATAATACTCTCAAATGAATCAAATTAATTTGAATTAAAATTAAGAGTCAAACTTTGAAATATAATAACTCAATCAAAATATATTTTAAGTTATTAAATTTTGAAAATTAAAGTTTAAATTGAAACTCATATTAAATTAGATTTAATTTATATAATAAATTATTATATACCTATAAGTCACTAGAAATTCTAATAGAATTTCCAACTAGCAGTTATAGATATTAAATATAGTATAACTATATATAGATATACCCAATATACTATATTTAGTTATAGTTTCAAATATATATAAATACTCTCTATACTGAGTATATTATAATCTTAGCTCTGCTTTCTCTGAATATAAATCAATATTCTTATTATAGAACCCTCAGATCTAACTTGTTAATGATTTCAAACTTGATCAACTTGAGATACAAGTATGGTATCTTTTCTAATATAAGAATTCAAAAGTAATACCCTAGACTACTCTGTAGTAATAAGTAATTAGAACTTAATACTTTTTTATAAGAACTCAAAACTTAGAGCTGATAGTTAATTCTAATTATCTGTAATATATTAATTCTATTAGTATACATATAGTTTTATTATAATTTAGTAGCAGCAGAAGTTACTCTCATCTATAAGTAAGCTTTTCTCAAGAAATCTATCATAAATATAGACAACTCAGTTAATATTACCTAGTGCTTTTAAATAAATAATTCAAATTAATTCAAAGTGGATATATGTATAAGATATTTGAATTGAATACTATATATATCCACTTCAAATTGATTCAAATCATTTGTTTGGGAGTACTAATATTACTAATATTATATGTAATAACTAAAGAATACCTTTATCCTGACTACTCTTTAAAACTAAGCTGAAGAAGTTAATAGAATTATTACTGAGTCGACTGAGACTAGTGCTCCAAACAGATGTAATTTATTCAGATAAGATTTAATTCAGATTTATCATATAATAGATTTGAATCAACTTAGATTAGTCCTGTAATCTGATCTAGATTGATCTAGATTGATCCAGATTACTTAAAATCTTTAGTAATATTACCTTTTTTTTATTCTTTAAAATCTTTAGTAATATTACTTTTTCTTTATTCTCTTTTTCTTTGTTCTCTCTTTCTTTATTCTCTGATACTCCTTTTTATTTCTCCTACTATATCACAAATAAATAAATAGCAATTCTTAATTGTATATTGGTCTATTTATTTTTTTACCTATAATTATCAAAAGAGAGAATATTTGAGATAAAAAAGCACTCTTTACTGACAATACTAAATTTTTTCTCATATAGACAGTATATAAGCTACTCATCAAGAGCCAAAATGATAGTAGTAATAGTAATAGTGATGATAATAGTGATTGCAATGATGAGAATGAGAGAGAATTCTAGCAATAACTTATAGTAATCCTTTAGACCTCAGAATTCATAAATCTTACAGTTATATATATAATAGTCTTTTTAGAGTAGCTGATAGTAGATATAGATTACCTTTTTATCATTATATTTAAATTCCCACAGTATGACTAAGTTTATTTTATACTATTTCTCTTTTTCTTAGAGTCTATAGCTCTATAGCAAGATCTGTCAACTTTATTTACAATATCTGGTCAAGATGAAGAAAGGCTTGAGAATATTATGAGGTATGTCTTTGGTGGCTAAGCTGTTGAGTCAATATATCACATAGTGGAGATCTCAAAAGGATCAAAAGTAAGTATAATAAAATAGATAAGATACAATAAATGATAAGTGATCACATGATCTAGCAATGATATCACCATTGAGTATGATATATGATGAATATAACAAATATAATAAATAAGACATAGATAATATGAATAATATAATAAATGATATTCAGCTTATCTTCAGCAACCAGTGCTATAGTAAAAGTACCATAGCAACTAATTATTATCTAATAATAAAGGTCTTGATTACAAAGTGTTTCTGATCACAAATCACCTAATAAAGGTCATAATCACAAATCTCATTTATAGTTATCAAATTAGTCACTCATACTTTGTTAGAAATTATGAACTAACTTATATAAATATTCTTTAGTTTCCCAAGTAAGTACTTTCTCATACTGAAGACTTCTTAGTATACTTGTATACTAAGTCCCTAAGTAATATCTTATTTCTCTAATTATCTAAAGGATAAGAGAGAGGTAGAATTAAGAGTTATTACAACTTAGTAGTAGCAGAATTATTAAGCCAAGAAGGTATCAAGAATATACTTCTGAGAAGTTGAAATAAGACCAACCTTAGATAGAAGTAATCTCAGAATTAACCGTAAATTCTCTAGGAACAAACTCCCAAACCAGAGTCAGATAAGTAATTGTCATTAGGACCAGATAGTACCAGGAAATCACTGACCCAAAAACCCACCAGCTAGTAATTAATCAGGTATATAGAGATCTATATATATGAGGTCTTTAGGAATTTCCACTCAGATCTTAGAAACTCAGTCAGCTGCTATAAGTTCTACATACTTCTTCATAGCTATCTTTGGACTACTAGGACTCAAGAATCTACTGTTATAGCCACTCAGGAATTTCTAAACTATATCTCACCCCCTGTAGTAAGAGAAGCAGCTGCTGAGTAGATTATATCTGACAAATATCATCATACTTCTACCAGAACCTCTATCTACTACAGATTAGTTGTTTATTATATCTCTGTTATATCAAGATATAAGACTGAGCAAGCAGGCCATTTATCTCCTACTGCTGATCAAGAAGTAGATCCATCTATTTAGCCAGAAACTAATATTCTCTTTGAAGGATCTATTTATTACAAGGATGCACTACCTCATTAGAGAAGGGAGTCAGACAAAGACTCCATAGAATATTAGTCTGATGATAGCTAATAAGGAATAGCAGACTTAGGAATTTATCAAGAACCTATAGATTAGGAAGATCAGACCTCAGAATCAATTCAGCCATCTATACTGATCACTATATTCTATGGTATATTTATATACAGCCTATTCTGATTGTAAGTATATAACCTCTA
The DNA here is from genome assembly GCA_003990745.1 of Jimgerdemannia flammicorona. Lineage (NCBI taxonomy): Eukaryota > Fungi > Mucoromycota > Endogonomycetes > Endogonales > Endogonaceae > Jimgerdemannia > Jimgerdemannia flammicorona. Next base: position 3,763 of record RBNI01001040.1, on the reverse strand, counting down.
AATCACCAAAATTATATGTTACTCTCAGAACAAATTCAGAAATCACATACAAGATTATAAAATGAGTTACTGAAGAGATCACCTAATTATATAAAGTATACCAGCAAGTATAAAAGATTTATTAACAAGATATAAAAACACCAGAAGAAGTACTATGACTGTAAGACTGATCTTAAATCTCTACTTATTGAACAATAAGTCTTGGTATACCATAGTATCATAGAAGAAAACTGAAGTGTTAACTCAAACTAAAATAGAAAAGACCCTATCTCATCTATTAAAAGTTCATAAACCACACTTATCAACTTAAGACCCTGGATAGAATTATACTTAAAACCAAGATATACTACAATTATATAAGATCTTATTACTTAGCAAAAGTAGAATACATTTGAATAACTCTGTTTACTCTATCTGTATCATCTCTATTAGAGAATGACAGATACTTCATATAAACTCAAGAAAGCTGACAATGATAAAATCAATCTCAAGCCTATCTATATGACAGATATTACTACTAGAAATTGCCTTAGATTATAGAAAATATCATTTCTAAAAGGTTTGAACCTCCAGCTATGATAATGAGAGCTCTTGCCCTAAATAAGAATGGCCAGTCCTCACAAATATACCAACAGTTCAAAAAAAAAAAAGAGAACTAAGGCCTGCTATTTCTGTGCAACTATCTCTGCTAAAGATAGCTCTAATTTTGCAAAGGGCAGATGTGATTATATCTTTAAAACTGATGATATCAGAAGTCAGGAGACTGCTCAGACTTTATAAGTCTCTGGTTATAAATTATAACTCATAATGACCACTAGCATGAGTACCAACCTACATTTATACTTGATTACTTCAAATATAATGAAGAGACTAAAGAACATAACCAGTACCTCTAGACAACCCTTAAGATCAAATCAATAACTCCATCTCCTGAGTATAAATAAAATGAACTATAGCCATTAGTATACTATAACTCTGTAATACATAGTTAGTACTCTAAACAAGTCAATTTGAATCAAATCTGAATTCAATTCATTATATAATGGTTTAATCTGAATCTCAAATCTGAAGCCATCTGAATCACCCCATCTGAATTACTCCATCTGAATCACCCATTCAAATTACCCCATCTAAACCACTCCATCTGAACTATTCAATCTGAATTACTCAATCTGAATTACTCAATCTGAATCACTCAATCCAAATTACTCAATCCAAATCACTCAATCCAAATTCTCTAATTTGAATTCTCCAATTTAAATCCTCTAATTTGAATCCTTTAATCTGAATTCTCATCTGAATCCTTCAACTAAATTCTCTAATCCAAATTCTCCAATCTGAATTCTCCAATCCAAATCCTCCACATGACTCATATATCAGATGTGTCTATATATATAATATATATACATGTAAACACACATACAAATAAACATGCAAATACATATATATATACATATAAATATATATTGACAGATCAGTCTTCAATAGTTCACAGTACTGATAATACTTCAAGTCAAACATCCCCAATAGTTTCACACCTTCTACATAATCTTTGCTCTGAAATCTGACAAAATTGTGCTAAGATGGGAGATAATGTTGTTTGTAACTATTGTAGGTAAAAAATTTAAAAAAAAAAAAAAAAGACACACCTATGATACATATAACTGATACTTTGTTTGACACATATATGATACTGTTTCATCTACTCCCATAAACTGTACAGCCAGAAGTTCAAAAAGCTTAGTACATAGTTTAACTTTGAACATATATCAATACATAAAAGACAAGTACTCTGACAAAATCAAAAAGAATATGGAGATAAATAAAATTGATATCCAAGCTATAGTGGGTATGTTTATCTGATTGCCTGACCATTTCTGTATCAATAACCCCATTAAATCAAAAATATTTAGCCATACTCTTTAGCAGAATTTCAAAATTGGCTCATTTGCTGGATTGTATGTACAGACCAGCCATTTACAACTATTGAGAGTGATCAATTATATAGCATCTTTGGTCTCCTCAAGCATGATTTATATTTGCCAAGTACCAATACTATTTATAAAGATATCCTGGAGATCTATAGGAAGGAGCATGACAATCTCTACCAGACACTTTAGATAAATAAATAAATAAGTACAGCACTATGATCTTTGTAAGCTGAATTATATATTGTCACATAGTGGTCGCTGAGTCCTTCAAATATGCCAGATTCTCTTCAAGGTGTATCTCTTAGACTAACTCAAGTTGTTATAAGCAAGTTCTTATTGGAGTGCCTTCCCAAGGTCTTATAGTCCTCAAACTTCTTATCTTTAACTGTCTTGTTATCTCTTAGATTGCTTGCAAGGAAGTGTGTATAAGTGAAACCAGAACTGACTTTATTTCAGAGGAAATAAGATGGGTATTTATACAAAATATAATTCAATGGTTGCTAAGATATAAAGCTAAATATAAATTCCAATAACTAAAACTACCAAGTTTCAGAGCTGGTATTATTTGGTATCACATCAAAATGCCGATGCTGGAACAATTTCGCGTCACCTCAGAATACTGGTGCTGGCATTATCCAGTGTTACATGAGAATACTGGTGCTGGCATTATCTGGTATAACAAAGAACTTAGAGCAGAAAGTTCAGGACTATGGGGGCTTCATCATCATCATCATCATCGTCACTAAAGGAGATGAGATCCGTGAATTCGTCATGCAGGTCGCGCGTTTCGCGTACTTCGGGTATGTTGCGCGGGATGATGTCATCGATGACATCATCACGTTCGGCAGTGGTGGGAAAATCGGGAACAAGATCTGGAGCTCTCCAGTCTATGAGGTTCTCTTCCACAAAATAGGGGACAAATGTGGGGTCTTGAGGGGATCTAACCCGGATGCTTGGGCCTTGGAATACTGAGATCAATCCTTGTAGGAATTGGTCTGGATTGTCCTAGAGGATGGGGTGCCAGAAGTCTTCTACTTCTTTGCTATTGAGGGTGATAGTGGACTGGGCTTCTGTAGCCACCCTGGCTTCTAGTGCATTGATATGGTGGAATGACAGGTCTCTGAAATCTGAGACTCTAACATACTCCAAGTTGGGGATCGACCATGGTGCATGTCTGAAGATCTGATGGATCTTTTTAGCTGTCCTTGTTTCACATATATCCATGGGAGTGGTGCCTTGTAGCTCTTGGGTGCTGGCCTGTGGAAACTCCCGGCAGAGGAGGTTTTCTATTTCATACTCCTGCCACATTTGGAGGCATTCGGTAGTAATGGTGATCCTTGTTTCCATTTCACAGTGGTAGAGGATGAAGTGATAAGGGTCTGCAGTGCCCAGGTTAATACTAGGAGTCCTTGCTGAGCGGGTCCTCATGGCTCTTCTGATGTCTTGGAACATCCATTCTTCGACTGAGATACCTTGGTGGTTCCTTGACCTTGAGGTTTGGCGGGCAGCAGGCATTTTGTTTGTGGTAAGTCTTTGAGCTATTTTGGGATTGGTGGTTCTTATTGGTTACTGCTACTGTGGTTCCTTGATCCTTCTTTTATATTCTTCAGGATGCTTGTGCTGTGGTCACAATGACTCACAGTTGGTCATCGTTGCTCATCTCGTATGCCGTATAATCTTCTCGTGCTCCGATCTGGTGGCTTGTGAGGAAAGGCTGTCTCCTGTGCTGATGTCATCATTCTGGGGTCACCGTTACATCTTCCTCCTGAATAAGGATCTTCCTGAGCATCGTTATTCATTGGTCCAGTCCTGAAAAATTTGCTGATCCCATA
>RBNI01001039.1:0-24860 GCA_003990745.1 Jimgerdemannia flammicorona | reverse complement strand
TACATCCACCCCCCCCCCTATCCGATCTCCCTAGGGGGGCCCCCCCCCCTACTCCTTCCCAATGAAAGACCACTTTGTCCAGCACCATTGCCATCCTCCCACCACTCTGCTCACAGATCTTTACCATCAGACTGTGACATCAGCCCCCCTGAGGACCCCAACCCACCCACCATCCAGTTAGCAGATCCCCCAACAGCTCCTCCCACCTTAACACCTTCTCCTGCAGCCCCAACCACTGCCTCTCCTCAAAAACAAAAAGCCAATGACCTGCCATTCTCACCCATATTACTAGTACCCATTCTATAGTAAGCTAGCTATCACCCACCCCACCCACAAGCCGAGATCTCAAGTCCTCCCAGCAACCCCCCTCCCCCACCAGCCTATACCCCACACCCAGTCTATCCCCTATTGTAGCCCAAAATTCTCCCAAAACCTCGCACTCTCCTAGCCAATGTTCTGACATCTGTACATAACCCCCAGCTCGCCCCACATTATAACACTCCTCACAATCAAATTGTCCACCCTCCACCAAATGCCCCATACAGAAATTCAACATGACATTCCTCTACAACATTCTCCACCATACTATCCAGAACTTGGGGGGAAGCCACCTCCATACTTCAGCGCTCCAAGACCAGATGCCAGCCCAGTCCCACTCCTCACTGATCCCTACTGCCTGCCAGCCACTTGACCAAAGGTCCTGGCCAAGCCTCTGCTGACACTCTACTCCCTCCCCAATGTTAAACATAGTAAGTAGAGCACCCCCCAGGAGCAATCTATCCCAACGCTACATATTAAGCCCCCACACCTCCTCCCCCTCATTGCCTTGCCAGCGCAGGCTGATTCGGTGTGCTCCGTCCACCACGCCCCACCAAAAGCCCTTGAACTATAGCTGCCTAGTGCCATTCAGCCCCACCAAAGAGAGCAGATCTCCAGAGGACCCCTGAGGGGATGTTCGCATCTCCTATACCTTCTGCAACAGAGGTACCCAACCGCTGCCCTGCAGTTCCACAGCTCTCTTCATCCATCAGGCTTGCAAGCAGTACAGCCTCTTAGGAAAATCCACCAGTCCAAGACCCCCCCTTACTATCGGTCTCGCAAGAGTATCCCAACTGACCTGAGACCTCCTCTCCACCCAGATCCAATCCCTAGTCACCTTCGTCAGCTTCTTCACTACCCACACTGGGAAGTCGAGGTGATATGCCACATACCATAGCTTGGGGAACCAATATACATTCAGGATTGACACCTGCCCTACTAGAGAGATATGGCAGCCTCCCCACCCTCGAAGGGCCTCCCCCCAAATATTCACCCTGCTCTCCCACCACACTTGGGGCAAGACAGAACCATATATAGAGAAGAAGATACCCAGATACTGCACCACCTCACCAGCAGGGACAATTGTTCCAATGACGTCCCTGCCTACTAGCCCATTCCTTAGCACCATTTTCTCACACTTATGCCAGTTGAGCTTTGCCCCCGAGTGAGTCTCATACCATTCCACAGTCTCCTTAAGTGCCTCAACATCTGCCACAGACCCAAGTCCAACCACCATATCATTCATAAAGACCCCCACCTTTCACACTATACCATAAATAGAGAGCCCCACCACCTTTCGGTGAATCCTATCCATCAATGGCTCCAGTGAAAGAGTATAAAGAATAGGGAACAGAGGGTCCCCCTGAGGAACACCCCTTCCCAAGGAAAATGCCCTCCCATGGTGACCATTACACATCAGAGCTGCCCAACTGCTCTCCAGCAGACTCAACATAGAGGCCCGAAACCTTGGGGGGACCCCAATTCGGTCCAATACCTTGCCCAGCCACACCTGCCATACTTGGTTATAGACCTTCTCCTGGTCCAAAAAGACCAACCTTCCATCCAAGCCACAAGTCTGGGCCCCTTCAATAATACCATAAACCTATGCAGTCCCATATCTAGTCTATTTTACCCATCTTGCCTATATTATTTTACCTGTTTTGCCTGTCTTACTCATATCACCTGTCTTGCTATCTTACCTATCTTGTCCATCTCACCTGTGTTATCCATCTTGTCCATTTTGTCCATCTTGCCTATCTTGCCTATCTTGCCTATATTGTCCATCTTACCATCTTGCTTGTCTTGCCTATCTCACCTATATTATCTGTCTTGCCTGTCTTATCCATCTTGTTCATCTTGTCTATATCATTTTACCTATTTTACCTATCTTGCCCATATCATCTATCTTGCCATCTTGTCATCTTACCATCTTGCCATCTTGTCTATCTTATCTGTCTTGTCTATATTGTCCATCTTGTCCATCTTACCTATCTTGCCTGTCTTGTCCATCTCATCTATCTTACTTGTCTTGCCCATCTTGCCCATCTTGCCCATCTTGCTTATATCATTTTGCCCATTTTGTCTATCTTACCCATGTCATCCATCTTACCATCTTGTCCATCTTGCCTATCTCACTCATATTGCCCATGTTGCCCATCTTGTCTATGTTGTCCATCTTGTCTGTTTTGCCCTTCTTGCCTCAAAATTCTTGAAATCCTTATAACTTACTGAAACTAGAAGCTATGGCTATACTGAAAAGACCAGGTGAGACTCCTATATCTAAGAGATGAGGTACACCTGTCAGTGCTCCTTGGAGCCTATGCTTGTGGTCTCCAAAACCTGAGATACTCACCCTCCTGGTGGCTTAGATGCAGAAAAGTAAGTAAAAGTCATATATAAATACTCTCTATACTGAGTATATTATAATCTCAGTTCTACTTTCTCTAAATATAAGAATAAAAGTAGTATTCTTATTACAGAACTCTCAGATTCAACTTGTTAACAATTTTAAGTCTGATTAACTTAGAATATAAGTATGATATTTCTATCAATATAAGAACTCAAAAGCAATATCTAGACTCTACTGTGATAGGCAACCAGAACTCAGTACTTTTTTAAGAACTCAGAACTTAGAGTCAATAGTCACTATTGACTATCTGTAATGTATTAATTCTATCAGTATATTGTTTTATTATACTTAGAGTATAGTTTTAGAAGCTTATCAATTGTAAATTATAGTAGTCAGAATAAAGATTATTTCAAGATCTATTTCTCTATCTATAGCCTCTAGAGAAGAATAATTTATAATTAAAAAGTAATTTGTAGTTAAATATTTTTAATAATAATATAGTATTTTTGATATTTGATATCTTTATAGAAATAGTAAATAAAATTAGTACTGAAGAAGCTATAGTTATACTTAGAGCTTGAAAGAACTATATAATAGACAGAAATGAGAACAGAGAATTATCTAGTAGCTCTGATAGATTATATATATTATAATAGTAATCTCAGAATAATGATATCAGTACAAGAGACAGCCTTTTCTTGCAAGCCACCAGATCAGAGCACAAGAAGATCATATGGCATAACTCACTCAGACTACAAGATGAGTAATAATGACCAACTATGAGTCATTAGAACTATAATATAGACATCTTGAGGAATATAAAAGAAGAATCAAGAAACCATAGTAGCAGTAACTCAATAAGACCCACTAATCCCAAAATAGCTCAAAGACTTATTATAAACAAAATGCCTACTGTATACTAAACCTCAAGGTCAAGGAACCACCAAGGCCCCTCAGTTTAGGAAAGGATGTTCCAAGATATTAGAAGAGCCATAGAGACTCACACCACAAGGACTCCTAGTATCAATCTGGATACTGATGACCCTTATTATTATATTCTCTACCATCACAAGATGGAAATAAGAATTACTATTACTACTGAATACCTTTAGATGTAACAAGAATACAAAATAGAAAACCTCCTTTGCTGGGAATTCCCTCAAGCCAGCCCTCAAGAGCTATAAGCTACCACTCTTATAGATCTATATAAAATAAGGACAGCTAAGAAGATTCATCAGATCTTCAGACATACATACATCATGATCAATCCTCAACTTAGAGTATACCAGAGTCTCAGACATCAGGGATCTGTCAGCCTGCTATATTAATATACTAGAAGCCATGGTAGCTACAGAAGTCTAGTTCACTATTACTCTCAATAGTAATTAGATAGAAGAGTTCTGGTATTCCATCCTCCAGGACAACCCAGATCAATTTCTGCAAGGATTGATCTCAGTATTCTAAGATCCAAGTATCCAGGTTAGACCTCTCCAAGACCCCACATTTGTTCCTTATTTTATGGAAGAGAATCTCATAGACTAGAGAGCCCCAGATCTCTTTGCTATTGCTGAATATGATAATGTCATCAGTGATGACATCATCTTACATAATATATACAAAATGTGCAACCTATGTAATGAGATAGATGAAATATTCATAGATCTTATCTCCTTCAGTAATAACAAGAATAAAGCCCCCATAGTCCTGAATATCTTGCTTTAAAGTTCTAGGTAATATCAAATTCTGCTAGCATTCTTTTCCCATATAACAGTTAATCCTTCCACTGGTATTCTGATCTTATATGACTCAGAATTCTTCCAGTATCCTTTTCCTGTACTACTGAAATTCTACCAGTACTCTGAACTTATGCAATCATCTATACCAATACTGGAATCTGTACCAACAACTGTAATTTTCTGTATTCCAGTATTTTATTTAGTTATTGGAATTTATATTTAGCTTTATATCTTAGCAATTATTGAATTATATTTTGTATAAATATCCCTCTTATTTCCTTTGAAATAAAGTCAGTTCCAGTTTACTTACCCTCAATTCTATACAAGCAATCTAAGAATAATAAGACAGTCTAAAGATAAGAAGTTTAAGGACTATAAGACCTTGGGAAGACACTCCAATAAGTACTTACTTATAATAAACTTGAGTTAGTCTAAGAGATATACTTTGAAGAGAATCTGACATATTTGAAGGACTCAGTGATCACTATGTAACAATATATATATACTAGTAGATTTAGATATATTCAGCTTCATGAAATCCAATCTGAAGGAAGTCTTATAGCTTTTCTACTAAAGAGAAAATAATATGTAGTATTATTGACTAGTACTCTCAAATAAATTAAATAAATTTGAATCAAATTAAATTAAAAGTTATTCCAATTAATTAAATTGAGAGCCAATTCAAATTCAAATTTTTATTTTAACTTAAAAATATAATAACTTAATAAAAATACATCTAAATTTAATATTCTTTATTATACTATATTTGCTATAATAAGATATATCTAATAAGCTAAAGTTTATTAAATTTGAATATATTTTGGTCAAGTTATTAAATCCTGAAAAATTAGATTCAAATTGAACTTTAAATCAAATCAAATTGAATTAGTTCTTAATTCAATTCAATTCAATTTGTCCTAAGTACTATTATTGACTAATCTATAGTAATAGAGATCAGTACTATTAGATCTTAGTTTAAGAGCATAAAAGAGAATAGTAACAAGTCTGAGAATATTATAGATCACTCATTAAGTATTAATAAGAATCTTATCTATCTCTTTAGCAGTCTTGCTAAAATTATTAGTAAATATATTATTAATTAATAAAGTATAAAAAATACTCTATTTGAGTTTAAGATTATAACAGAGATGTTTCTTGAAACTTGTAGATATGAGATGAACTTTAATATAGTTTGAGAGAATAGTATCTATAAAAATAAGAGAGATATAGTAGTATCTGATGACTCCAAACTTAGTAGTTATGAGAAATTCGTCATCACTACTATCAATAGTATTATTATAGAGATCTATATTATTGGAGTTTCTATTAAGTTCAGGACTTATAAGGCTGTCCTATTGGTAAAGAAACAGAGTATCAATGATATATTATTATTTATATCTAATTATGATCTCTGGATTCAGTGGAGGAGGGTAGAGGCTGATTGTAACAGCTTCAGTGACCTGCCAGAAGAACTTGGCACACTCAGTTAGAGTAGCCTGGTCACATTGTTGCTATTAGAGTTGTTCAATATTCATGCTCAATAATAGAGAGAGAATTATAATTTTCTTATATTGCAAGAAGACAAACTGTCAAGCTTTCAAAATGGCTAAGAGACTCCATGGGAGTTTGAGACATCTTTTATTACAACAATTTCACATGAATGTCTCATACACTTACACCATGTCTTAGACAAGGGAAATTAGCATGTACACCATGTTTAAGACAAAATAAAGCACGCCAATGCTTTCAGGATGGCAGAAACCAACTCTGAAACAGTCCGGAACAAAGCGAGGCTTAGTCAATGTACATAAAGATCGCAAAACGGTGAACAAATAATGCAATGACACCAGATGTTTATTCCAGAAAAGTGACCCAACTACATGGTCAAAGCACATAAATATTATGCGTTCAGCATGGCGCTATGTCATTTTCGAAATTGAGACGTTCCGCATCTTTAGATCTCATTACACGTTGGAAATTTTATCAGACACTGCGCAGGTACTCGCATTTTACATATAAAAATCTTCAACCGCAGGATCAATACTCGATCGACCCATCGCCATGTCCATCTTGATCTCCTCAAATCGCTTCATTACCATCAAAATTGGAGCGCAATCCCCTCCTGTAGCATGTACGAAGCGGGAAACTCCATCCATTAGTTCACATTCTCACCGAACAAACATAAACAGACATTGCATCGTTCGCTCATGCAGAAACTTACCCAAAAGGTGCACCGTATAATAGGCGGTCCCTAGAACCTCGTACACATCGATATCTGCATACGTCCCCCGGCGTCGATTCCACACGTCCATCGCCCGATTGCGTCGACACTGAAGGAACCTCTCGAGGACCCTTCGCGGCTGGTGACGTTCGGGTCCTAGGAAACAGTTGGCGCGCGAGTCGCCACCCGGCGCGAAATGGTGCGCCTTTGCCATGATGAATTCGAGCAGCATCTTCGTGTCCCAGCCTAACAGGTCGGCCGTGGGGTGTGAGTCGGGATCGCGTCGCTTTGCGTCAATCACGAATTCCACCACCTCCGGGTAACTGATATTGGTCTGGTTCCGGACTATGAAGCGGACGCACGCTTGGTGCACAAGGTTAAACATGTAGTCCACAATCCCTGATTGTTCGAAGCGGCTCAGCGAGAATGTTAGGTCGTCTTCGGTCTCGTCATATGGGATGGAAAGCAGATCGTGCAGGGAGCTGTTTGACAGAAATACATTGTCTGACGACGTTCCATCAGAGTCGGAGAAGTCTGCGTCAAATTCGTAGTCGAAAAATCCTATGAAGCGGTTCTCGAGCTCAACGTCGTCAAAATCATTATGTCCGTCTTCGGTGCGTATCTTCTTACGAGACGCCACATACGCTGGTCTTACTCCTGAAGGTTCCTCCTCTCGCCGCCTTTTACCAGTTACGATAGAGGACTGCGGGGTGAGTGTGGTTGATGAAGAGGATCCTTTGAGTACAGCTAACCCATCGTCATGCTCTTCACCAATTTCCATCCACCGACTACCATCTTTCGAAAGTTTCCAACATTTTGGGAAAACAGCAGTGGACTCTTGAATATCCGGCTCCTATAGAACAGGTAATAATAAAACATGAATGTTACTCTAGCATTAACCATAGCAATTCTTTCCGACCTCCACAGATACCTTGGTAGTCGGCGAAACGTTTCTCATACCTTTCCTTGTATTAATGCGGCCTTCAAACGATCAAAGATCACGCCCCTAGGATATCTACTTGAACGGGCCCACGTCTCAAGGCATCGGATTGCAACGGGTCGCGAAAGTTCTGTGAGCCGCTCGTACGAATCTGAATATAACTGCTGGCGTTTCGGGAGCCCCTGGACATAATCGGCGAGCTTTCTCACGTTTGAGGCGATTGCCGGATTTTCCTCGATGGCCAGCGGTAGATAGTTGGTGATCCATTCCATCACGGACTGTGGAGACATACCATTATCTCTGACGGGAGCGGGTGCGCGTACAGGTATCTTCCCCTTCGCCGAAACGCTGTTAAATGCTGCGAACTTCGCCGAAGAATGGGCAGCTTGGGGGTTTAAAGGCGGCAAGAGACTCTGGGCATCGGACTTGGATGATATACATTCGGCCTTATCATTTGACCAGGGCGCGTGGGTGAGAGTTTTGGCGTTCCCTGTCTGTGTTATGCCACTAGTGGGCATCGAAGGGGTTGAGGGGCCGCTGCGCGTTTTGGCGCCGCCAATGATCTGCTTTTTGAGGTTGGCCTCTCGAGAGCTTATTGTGCTGCGGTGTGCCTTGACATTTTCTTGACCGCTTTGGAGACTTGTTGAGGCGGAAGATTTGGATGAAACCTGTCGTGTATCTGGCACCTAATTAGAGGCGAAGTTTTTGAAATAAGATAATGTGAGACCTTTGGCCAGGCGCTGATTCAATGTGCCAAACATGTAGCTAGGGATGGATATTGATGAACTGACCTCGTGACCAAAAGTCGGTGGCTCGGGAGGCCTCGAAGTTGTTTTGTGCGGGTTGCTGTCACCCTGGCTAGTCGGCGGTGCTCTGAACTCTTTCTTTGTGGTTGGAAACGAGGTTCTGCCATGGGTTTGTGAAATGGAAGGATTTGGGAAGGCAGAATTACGCGATTTTTTGTCGCGAGAAGCATCAGATGCGGGCCGAGCGGGGTAGGAGGCTTCGAACGGCGATTTGCTAGAGTAATAACCCCGCTGGGCCACCAATCCTTCAAACGATCCTCTATGCTGGGGCGCTTGCGATCGTACGACGAATCCAGCTCCATGGTCGTTGCTCTCCGCCGACATCTGCTCCGCCAAAATCGACGCGTCGCAATGTGGACCTCCGGGAGGATCCAAAAACCCTATCCGACCCTGAGATGACGAGCTGATTGGGAGTCGGGACACGCCCGAACTACCTCCGCTTGGCGTCGGATGTCGGACAACAACGCCATGCGAGGCAGGCGCGGATGCGGTGGGCGCCGGTGTCAAGAGGAGTTGCGATGCGGAAGTCGCGCCAGCACCTCTGGGAACATCCAAGTCTCTACCCTGCAGCCTTGCGACATCCTGGTCGCGTCTCGGCAACTCCCACAAACTCCCGCGCCTGTCGAACCTCGGCGACCTCACCGGCGAGTTCTCGGGCGCCACTATTCCCGTAGTGGGCCCGCGGACGCCCTCTATAAAATCTCGGAGGTGTGGCCGTGGAATGCGATCGCTCAACTCGCGCGCGGCGCGGCCCTGCGTCGGCATCTCGTCCGGAGTGGTGTCACAGCGCGCTCGGCGCGAGTTTGACGGTTTGGGCGCCGGGGTAAAGACCGGTGCGGCTGGGGTGTGAGAGTCATTCCAGCTGTGGCCCAGGTCCATGCTCGCGAGAACAGAGCAGTCGGACGTGCTGCTGGTTGGTTCGAGGGTAGGGGACAGCGGGTGGTAGCCGTGTTGTTGACGGAAGTGGTCGGGGGAGGGGTGCGCTTCAATCATTTTGGGAAACAAGTGATTTTTTTGGGGGACTGGGATCAGAGAGGTGGAGCCGTAGTTTACGCGCAAGAGAGAGCGGAAACAGTGGATGAAGGTGATGGAGTTGCGGTCGTTTCATTTTATATATGCAATAGGTATATCTCTACAGTAGAGAGCTCGGAACTCGTCCCGGGAAACAAGCGCGGCCCACAACGTTTCTACCCCTTCAAACAGCGTTGTTTTTCAGAATCATATTATTATTTTGTCCCATCCTGTCACGCTTATGACGTTTATGCGACGCTCAAAGATGTCTCTGCCACCCAATTGCCAACAACCGACATAATCACAATAGAGAGGATTCGAAACAGAGACCATTGGAGCTTTCAAGGTAAATTTAAGACAATAGACAAAGGATGGGTATGGCACAATTGACGCGGAGGAGGTTGTGTTGATCACGTGAGGCTCGTCGTGATCGGCAAAAACTCGGTTCTAAAGAGAAGGGTCCACAAAGAAGGGGCGGGGTCAGGGTCAGGGTCTTGCCTTCATGTCACATCCTGATTATGCATACATAAAAATGGCATATACCGTTCCGTGCAGGAGGGTTCGGTGCCTCGGTTCCGAGCCGTGCCGAGCCGACCCCTTATGTTTGTTGGTCGGTTTCCACTTGTTCCAACCGTTCGGTGATCTTTGCTCCTGCATTGTGAAGACCGGATGTCATTCCCGCCTTGTCAAATCAAGAACAACTGGACATTTTCATTATGATACCGGATAAAGCCCCCTCGTAGCTTTGTTAGGGGTCGATCGCAAATGAGTATGCGTCATTCTCAATCTTGTATATTCTTAGGGTGAGGGGGCTGGGGGGTTGGGATGAATTCACGGCGTATGGTAGGATAGTGCGGCGTTTTCCCTCAAATATACTTTTTCCCCATTCCAGTTCCCAAAACAAGCGAAATAAAAAAAGATCCTGGTAAACAACGCCTTACACGCGGAAATGCGGAGCGAGATCGAGTATACGGTTTAAATGACGATAAGAAATTAAAATTACCGAAAACGGGGAAAATTTGATATCTATTCATACGGGCCATCAGCGTTATTAATGAACCGTCGCAGCCGTCCTATTCGGTTCAAACCCGTGTTGGGGGGCGGGGTGGGGGTGCGAGGGGAACGGACACGTGTGCCGACCTACCTTCCGGGTTCTCGGTGCCAGCGATAAGCCTCTTCTGTAAATATTATGGGAATCTAAATGCGGGTATAATCCAGGGCCTCGTGAATGCAAATTGCCGTGTTTGGTTCCGCACAGCCTCGCTGCGCCGAGTGGATAAACCGTCACAGGGCGCAGGGTGATCTTGACGAGGGTTAAATCGATCGACATGGCGGAAGTATCAGAAAGGCAAGGTATTAATGCAAGCTTCGTGCTACTATTACGTAGAGGTAAGTGGGTAACTACCGAAATATATGTATTTTGACGTTTCCTCCATTCGGCAAGGGCACACCTAAACAAGGCCGGCCACATGATGGAGCAACTAGCGCCTGGCTCATGGCACGCACAAGCCACCACCATTCGGGCATTTCCTGCCCGCGTTAGATATGTCCGACGCTGTTCTAGCCTCAGCTCACGCATTTAAATGCAAAGATGCTAATGGAGGAAATGGAAATATAGAAATTGTATCCGCTCAAAAAAGTTAGTTTTGAATCTAAGGAAGAAGAAAAACGGTTTCGGAGAGATTTCCATACATTTACCATTAAACACTCATCCATTAGCAACCGGATCCACCTGCCACCAAGCTCCTTTTGCTCAATAACTGAGCACGAGTAGCCGGTGGGCGCTAAGCATTCTCACATTGTCCGTTATCCCATGGCAGTTCGGCAAAGCAAACCAGCGTCTGATTGGGGTTTTCAAATACGCCCTCTTCCCCTCCCCTGTAACTGACCTGCCACGCCACTACTTCCAGCCGATGACATCATGTATCCATCATCAGTCACCAGCGGTAGACTAATGCAGCCTGGAGGTGGGAATTATCAAGTAGGTCGTCTGAGCGGGGCATGAGACAACGGGAACTAGCGCTTGTTGGGCGCGTGGTTTATTGCGAATATGGACGATGTCCGGGTTTTTGAAACCTTGAGCGTCACTATACACACGCCCCATTTTCCGAGCTGACACCATGCTCATCACAAGATAATTATCCCTCATCTTCCAGAGTACTATTCATACCCACCAAGGCGTTTGCCTATTCCTGGTAAGGTACGACCGGATCTAGGGTTTGAGCGCTCGATGACCGATCTGGACGTGGAGGCTCAATGCAGCTGTGACATTCGTTTTATTTCCTTTTCAAACGAACTCTATCCAGTTGCAAACGGCCAAATACCCGAACCCCCTGACAATCACACGTTCGTTCGTTCGTGGTAAGGCGGGACGCCGCGCATATCCGGTGGTCGGATGGCCCGGCAATTTTCGGGAGGGTCGTGAGTCGAGGTCCTTTTTTTTTTTTTTTTTTACATCTCCAAGTACACGCTCAGTAAGTTGTATTGCGGTTTTATTGTCTTCGCTCTTGCGCGTCACTCACGCGAACCACCAATTCCCACATGCCCAAGCATTTTCAACACTACATGCAACGCTGGCTTACAAAATTCCATCAATAAAAAAATAAAAGAAAATAACTGGCACCAGGCCGTTCGATTGGTAGTTCGTAGTCGTAGAAAATAAAAAAAGAAAATGAGGAAAAAATTTTGAAGTAAAATGTCTGTGTGAAAAATGTCATGAAAGAATGCCCATTTGTTAGCGCATAATGTCCAACGTAATGAGGGTGGACCTTGCAACTCCGCTCAGTTTGGTTCTGCCTAGTAGTTGTGCGTAATTCTGCATAGTTTCGGTCATCCCCGCGTTACATATTCACCACGACCCCTTCATTCGACTCGGGTTCTCCATCGGCCGTCTCACACTGTTCCCACTCGGCACCCTCACCTCTAACGCCCAACCAACACCTCGCCCACGGTTTAACGACGAACCCATTCTCCTCCAGCACCTTCACTGTCTCGGCCGGCCCGTTACGCGCTTGCACAGGTAAGCTGACCCTCTCCAAAAGTGGACAACTCCGTATAGCCAGGCCAACGAAATCATTCGCGACAGACGCCGACGGCCCGCTCCAACACTCGTCTAGCCGGATCTCGCGCAGCTCCGGCCACGGGAAGGGGGGGTGCTGCGCATCCCCTGGACGGCGCTGGAACGGCTGGCCCGAGAAGGAACCAGCGGTGCTGTTGAGATCGAGGACGCGCAGGCGCGGAAGGTGGAGGGTTGCAAGATAGGCTATGAGAGTATCAGCATCGTTGGGTGGGGTCTTGAGTCGCGGGAGGGCGAGGTGGATAAGTTTGTCTGCGCAGGCGGTGATGAGGGAAGCGAGGGTCGGGTTTTGGTCGTCGTAGGCGAGGTCGTGGAGTTCAAGCACGGTGAGGGGTGGCGGGAAGCGAGCTAGCTGCGCGACCGTGCCCGTGAGCGGGAGACGGGTGTATTGGTTTCGGATGGAGAGGGTGCGGAGTTTTGGCCAGGAGGCGATGGTGTGGGCGAGGTGGCCGGGGGGTAGTTCGAAGCGGATGGAGTGCAGCCAGATGGAGTGGATGCGTGGGCAGGAGCGGAGGGCAAGGGAAAGGGTTGGGGTGAAGTCGCTGAAGGAGAGATGGAAGCGCTCCAGGTGCGTGGAGAGGTGGCGGATGAGGGAGATGATGGGATGCGGTGGAGTGGCTGGGGTCGTTGAGGATAAGAAGCGGGTGTTCGTGGACGGGTGGAAGATGCGCTTGAGGGATGATGAGAGGGTGCGAATGCGAGTGGGGATGGTTGGGGACGTTGGGGATGTAGGAAAGGTTTCGAGGGTGCGGTCGCTGAAGGAGAGAAGAGTGATGCGCAGGGTGGTGACATGGCTGAAGCCCGGGCCGAGAGAGGTTTGGAGGTCGTCGAAGATCTTGAGGCGAGCCGGGTTGGTTGAGTTGTGCATGTTGAGCGACAACGTGTGCATACGATCCTGGAGGGCAAGGATCAACTGCCCCACGGAGTAAGCGCGGGTGTGGTCCAGGCTTGCGCGCGGGGGAATCCCGTTGGCCGCCACGCCGCGGTCGGCGTCCCACCTATTCTCGAAGCAGACGAGGTTACCGTACTGGACCAACAGGCGGCGGCCGTTCCCGCCCAGGTTTAGGCCGTAGCGCGCGCAGTCGCGAAAGACATTTGTTAGACGCGCGAGGGCGTCGTTGTCGAAGCGGGGGGTTTCGAGTTCGGCGCCCAGGAGGGTGCGGGTGACAAAGGGGACGCCGGCGCGGTACCATGAGCGACAGACTAGGCAGCAGGAAAGGAGGTCGATGTTGGCGAGGGTCGTGGAGGAGACGAGCTCGAAAATGATGGCCAAAATCTCGGGGGGGAGGTTTGGAGTCGGCATTTCCTGGGCGGTGTGGGGGGGGGGCGGTGCGGAGAGAGAGAGAGGGACGTGGTGGAGGAGGGGTTGTTGAAGGTAAAAAGAGTTTGTGTCCTCGTGACAGGGCAGGGGCAGGGCAGGGTGTGTGACTGGAACAGGATCGAGATCGCCTACCGAAATCACCGAAATCACCGTCCGACATCCGCAGGCGAATCACAACAAAGTAAAAACGTCTAAGACCCAATCGAACACAGCCCTCGCCCCTCCTGTCGATCCTTGAGGAAGCCTTTCTCTCACTTTGTCCATTGTCGGGTTTGTAACCCGCTCAAACTTTGTCAAGCTTGCATACACCGTGCCGTCGTGTAAGTTCACATATCATCTATTCTTACGTATTGCGTTACCTTCCCATGGTCTGACCACCCCGCCGGGAACCGCCGCCTCGGCTCGAGCTCGTGCCCTCGTCTCCGCAAAGGCAAAAGCAAACCAACGCACGGACAACATACCCACCCCCCGTTTGCTTTCCTCGCCTGCTCGCACGACCCCGCCTCCCTAATCTATTCTCGTTCCTTGAAACCCGGATTATCTAACCCAAAGAGAAGGAAAGAGAAAATGAATTTGTACGATCGCGGATCCCCCGTAATCGGTTGATCCGTCGATCGATCCACCTCTTGCATTCCGTCGGCTAGGGCTAAGGGAATCCGGGAAACCAAATCCAAAGCCATTTGCGTGTGAGCACCCCAGCCAAGCGACGCCGAGCGACGTTAGTTCCGAATCCGTAGCACCCCACATGACGTTCGGAACGGCAGCCCGAGGAACCCGAAGGGTCGGGTTTATCGGTGGATCATGTTAACTGGAGTCGAGCAATTTGTTATAGAGGATTGAGAACCATACTGCCGGATGAGCGGATGAGGTGTCAAAATGACGTGCACGATTCTAATATTATCCTTGAATGGTGGCTAAATTTGTGACCGTGCGAGTCAAAAATATAATTTGCGGCGGGAATTAATTAATAAATGGCAATAACAAAAGAATTTCTTTTTTTCTCCCTGTCAAAACAAAGAAAGAATAAATATGGCAGCGGGATCGGAAGAGGGACACCGAAAAAGAACGTGATGCTTGGCAACACAACGATCGTCATTCAGTGGCGCAGGAAGGTCCTTGGGTCACCTGATACCCATACGATGTTGACAGTCGGAGACGAGGTGTAGGTAGGGCGGGTAGGGATGGTGATTGCCATGGCAAGTAACAATTCAGCTAGTGTATCATGTTTCCTATGTTTTGCAAGATCCGTAGTGGGGAATTGGGAACAACGAAGTAATTATTTGGATGCATGTTTAAAATTTCCCAACAACAACAACAATAATAATAATAAAGAAGCTTTAAATCGCTCAATTCGTTGATACCGTAATAGTGATTTCTGACACTTTCGCCCTCATGCCTTGGATCCCCTCTTTGTCCTTACTCTACTTAATTCTTTGGGTTTGGCGCCAGACAAGCATGACATGCAAGGATGGCTTCATTTTCTTAGCCGCGCTATCGGAGGCGGTTATACCGTGTATTGACTTTTGTGCTCGATCAAGCTACAAGGAGATTGGATATGAGATGCATATCAACCTCACGCCCATACTTGTGTGATTTGCAGAGATCAGAGTGAGAGCAAATTCCAATCAAATCCAAGTTCTATTGTTTGGAGATATCTCGCTATCCATACGACCATGATTTATGTATGCCTCCTTTTCATTAGATGGTAATATATCTTTCGTATCATTGGTATAAGGGGGCTGCATCTATGCATTTGGAGAGAAAAAAAAAAAAAAAGATGGGTTATGCTAGGTCCTACGTATATGCACTGTATAAATATCTATATCACATGTTTTTCGTGTGTTTTTAAACACCATGTTGGCCGTTTACCCTCCTAGGCTTTTTTACCCCGGCATGTCGCTAACGTATGAAAGATTTTGGTGTAGCCTGCTTGCTTGCGTGTGGCCTTGGTCGTTCCATCATGTCACAAATATCGACCCTTTTCCCAAACAATTTTGGACGCGTTCGGCAAGGTCAAACGATGGCAACGACTGCCGAACAGCGCGAGATAAAACGGGCCATCCAGACAATCCAGGCACCACATTGGGAACCAAGACGTCCACCAAGATCGACGCAGGCCTCAACCTCGGTACTGATGCGACTAATACCAACAACGACACCAACAACGACACCAACAACACCAACGTGACTTGCCACGCTGGGGTCGGTTTGCACGTTGCAAGGCATGGTTTCGATTCTGATAGCGGAGAAAGCACAATGGTCGATCCCGTGTCCGCGAAAGGGGAGCAGCTGACGACATTGGTGTGCTCTCACATGCCGTGGCGCAGATGTCACCTGACCTCCCGTTCCCATTTCCAAACACTACCCGTTCCCGTTGTCGCCACCACCACTCCCCAAGCCACTATGTCCGCCATCCGCCCACACCCGCTCCTTCTCCCCGAACTCGTGCACGAAATCCTCGGACACCTCCGTACAGGCCCCGAACCGCCCCTCGTTGCCCTCCTCACCGCCTCCCTCGTCTGCCGCTCCTGGCACATCGTCGTCCTCCCACTCCTCCTCCGCGAGTTCTCAGACCTGCGCTTCGATGAACGATACCCCGTCGTCTCAATGAGGAGGCTCGCCATCTTGCTCGACGAGGCCCGGAAGACGCGCGTGCTGGATTCCTTGAACGGGAAATTAAGGTCCGTCGATGTTTTACTCGAGGCCATGTACGTGCGGAGGAGGTATGCAGCTATAGACCAGTACGCGTACAATGGCTCCTACGCTTCCGCCATCAGAAGCGTGCTCGCGCTCGTCCCAAACTTTACAGATCTAGAACTCAGATTTCCAGATCTTAAAACCGGCCGTCAGTACCTTGATCTCGTACCCTTCCTCGTCCAGCTTCAAAAGTCCCACGGGAGCACAATCATGCGTCTGCACCTCGACGGCTTCTCGGAAGCCATCCCACGCACACATGTCACCCCCCTCTCCCCACTCCTCGCTTCCCTCCGGAATTTAACCGAACTCCGCCTCTGGTCCGTCCGCATCGATTCCGCCCTCGCCGTGGCCCTCGCCTGCTGCACCAAAATCCAAATAGCGGAACTGCACAACACGCACATCGACGCAACACCGTCCCTATTCCTCACCCACTGGCCGGACCTCCACACGTTCCGGCTCTCAACACGCACAACTAACGCATACATCCTGGATGTCGTCACATCCCTCATTTCATCCGCTCAAAACCTCCACAACCTCCACATTCTCCCGCCGCTACACCAACGCCTACTCTCGTCAACGTCAAGATCTGAGCTTCGGACTGCACTCGTCGACCTCGTCAAGGCGCGTGCGGACATTCTCGTTGAACTTATCGTTCCGGACTGGGTCAAGAGTCAGGAAGACGCCAACCTGTTTGCCGCGCTGCAAACGCCCATGCCGATGCTCCAGGTGCTCGATGTGTCGCTCTGGACCGCGTTCACTGGGACCGAGGTCCTCAGCGTGCGGTGGCCTAGGCTGCGGAGGATCGATTTGTCGAGGTGTCATCGGGTTGAGGGGGCGTTTGTGCGCAGAGTTATTGGGGCGTGTCCGAAACTTGTGGAGGTGAGGGGAGAGGAAGAAAACGGGTGGGGCGTGTTGAAGGAGGCCGGGTTTGTGGGCTGGCCCGGGGGTGGGGTTTGGATGAGGAGGGAGGGAGGTATAATGAGATAGGGGGAGGATTAGGAGGATGGAATGAGTGAGGTTGCGTTGGTAAACATGCCCTTGCGCCTACACGCTCGTGCGCTGTGCTTCGTCAATTGCCCTTTTTTGCAGTTATCTCGTAGCATCGATTATAATTCAGCACATAAGTGTGTTTTTTTCGCGCGTCTTTAATTTCCATAACAATAAACATTTCACGCCGCATCCCGCGGCGTCATGGAAAACGACACCCGGAGCGTTGGTGAGCGAGGTCCTTGCAAAACAAATCCTTGAAACACTTGATGACGGAAATGTAGGGTGACTGATCTTGCTCGACTACTAAAAAAGGCGGTTTCCATCCTGCTCATAAGTAAATGAGAACTAGGCAAATGCATGCCCGAAAAGAAGCTGTGGATAAAATGGGGTGTTGTGGACGATGGAACATCTGAACACTGCCAATCACAAACTATCCGCCAGGACGACAGTCCGCTCCAAGACCCAACCACGTGCGTCGTCCACCCCGACAGCCTGATCCCAGCCTTCGTCAACAGTAACGACGACGAGGACGAGGACGAGGACGCTACCGTCGAGGGTTCCTCCACCCATACCCGCCATCTCCTCCACGCCCTAAGCGCCGCGCTATCCGACCACCGCTATGCACGTTATAATCTAAACCGCCTCTGCACGCCCTACTGGACCGTCACCACTGCGAGATCGACGTCGCATTCGCAAAGGACATGGACTCAGCGTGCAGGCACATCCAAAACGTCGTCTTAGGCCCCTTCAAACCCCCGTTCCGCCGTGTTCTCACCGCCCGATCCCTCCAACACCTCATGGCCGCCCTCGTCGCTGGGTCTGGGCCTTGGCGTGCCTACTCGCTATCAGATCCTGTGCCCGTGTTCGTGCGCGACCCCACGCGTGGCGGGAGGACCACCGTGGTGCATGCACGTGGCGCCTTCGTCACAGTAGAGGAGCTCCGCGTGTGTGTCGAGGAAAGGGTCGGGGTCTCCGTTGCCGCCGTCGTGTATCAAGGGAGAGTGCTGGGCCCTGTGGATACCTTGTGCGACGTCGGCGTGGGGAGGGATGCCCACGTTAATGTTAGGTTGGAGTGTGAAGTCGAGAGAGGGCTCGCGGGTAGAGGGAAGAGGGAGAGGGAAAAGAAATGTGGATGGGAGGTGGGTGTTGGGCCTGTGGTTAAAAGAGTAAAGAACGGGAAGGCTGCGAGGGGATAAGATAAATACTGGTATAACACCGGTTCGATTTTTTTTTTATTTTTTTTTTTATTTTTTACATAAGCTTCTTCCACTGCATCCTCACCACGCCCATTTGTCAGATATTATGCTCCATTCAAATAATGATTTTGGTCTTATGTGTTGAACAAGATTCTTCGATGATACTATTCTCGACCTAAACCTTGCTTTTTGCATGGACCGGTCTCTATATGGATAACGACCGCTTCGTAATCTACGCGAGATCTTGTGACTTGGACGTCAGCCGCGTTGGCCTGAGAATAATTTCCATATCTAGTCATCCAGGTGCAACACCCCTCGAATGAGGTAATTAATGCCTTTTTATTCGTTATTTTTCAGTTAATGAGGCGTACAATGACCTCGTCGTTTTTCTTTCTTTCTTTGGCGGCATATTTTGTTTAACGTAGAATGATTTTGAGTGGCTACAACCGCAATTAAAACATATTATTTAAATCATAAAGGGTTTATCATAACGCTGGGAGAAGAGGGAAAAAATACCGTATTGGGACGCATAGCACAGTCAGATTGTCAGTGCAAAGGAAGGAAGATAGGGAGGGGCCTCCGATCGACATGATTATACAAACCTTGCTGGTGTATATACATAAATTCCGGCTTGCGCTATTCCACCTTGCTGGCATACATAAATTTCCGCCTACTTACGCCACTCCACTTTGCTAATGTGCATTGATTTTGCGCCTACGATGCGTTCAACATGGATTCGTCTTGCCCGGTGGATGACTGAACACTGATATCAGACGACGGGCTGTCAATCGGCGAAGGCGTACCAATGGGCGGCGTGCTGGTAGGCGATTGAACAAAGGACTGGAGGGCGACAGACCGCCTGCGGTGGAGTGGTTTACGAGCGGGTCCGACGGGGGACGTGCCGAGAGGCGAATGGCCGACGGATTGACCAATTGGAGGCGTGCCAAGAGGCGAATGGCCGAAGGATTGACCAATTGGCGGCGTGCCAAGAGGCGAATGGCCGAAGGATTGACCAATTGGCGGCGTGCCAAGAGGCGAATGGCCGAAGGATTGACCAATTGGCGGCGTGCCAAGGGGCGAATGGCCGAAGGATTGACCAATTGGCGGCGTGCCAAGAGGCGAATAGCCGAGTGCCGAATATTCGATGGGAGGAGTGTCGAGAGCCGGATAACCGATGGGTGGCGTGCCTAGGGGCGAATTAACGAGTGGGGATTGATTGATGGGCGGCGTGTTGCGAGGCGATTGACGGAGGGGCGGCGTATGGTGCGATGATCGACGCAGGATGGGCGGCGTAACGAGGGGCGACTGGACGTTGGGCTGTTGATTGTAGAGCGGCAAGAGAGGCGGAAGGCGCATATTGGGGGAGCTCCTCAGACCGCCGGGTGACTGGGCAACAAATTGCTTCTTGAAGGGAGCTAGACGCACTGTAGATAAGCTCTCTAGGAACGTCCTCGGGCTCATCTGTTCTCCATACGCTTGTCCTGCAAATGCCTGATTAAGGTTTTGCATCTCGCTGGTCGGAAATATGGTCTGCTGTCCGCCCAGCGCGTACATTGAACCAGAGAGATTCAAGTTCTGCTCCCTCGCGCACTCTTCGCAACATGTCCACGTGATGGCCTCCATCGGATTGGGGGTTTCGTCTCCTGGGCTCTCCTCAGCGGCCTGCGTCTCTTTAGCGCGTTGATGTTCCTGAACCCTGTATGGCTTCAAATAATGTCGGTCGTGTCGCTGGCAGAAAACGAAACATCGCTCGCAAATGTCGCCCTTGGCCTCGATGCGCCCGCATGGACAACGGTCGTTGCATATTTTGCATAGCCAGCCGTGTCCCACGGTTGTATTGCAGTAGCCGCAGTACGGCATCACAACTTGTTTTCCTTGGTCGGCGGAAACGAGGCGATGGAGTGCGAGTGCGGTTTTGGGAGCCAGCTGGTTGGGCGATGCGACGTGGCTGGCAGAATTTGCTTTATGCGGGTGAGTGGAATTCATGCGCAGGCTGGGGTGATCGCAGTGGGTGGAAGTGGGCATTGCCGGTGTACGACGACGGAATGCATGCGCAATGCGGCCTGTTCTTCGTAAAGGTGGTGGTCCGTTTTTATTGAAAAGGGGGCGGAGGAAGGCTGAGTTTCTTTCTAAACGCTAGAGTGTGTTGTATAATGCACGACTGCATGCTAGTCATGGGGCAGCCGCAGCTACAGCCGCAGTCCGTGCGGAAATGGGTATGGAAATGCACGGCATCTCACATGTAACGGGGGTGAGCTGAAGGGGGCAGGATTGGTCTGATGTTTCAAACGTCAATACGTATACGTAAACCGTTTATACCCCCAAATCTGCGCACTAACAACGACACCTCGTGTTGTCAGGTTCCCGTGATAAAAAAATCCCGGTCTTTGTTTGCCTTACGCGAGACATGAACTCACTATCGTCCAAAACGGTTTTATTCCATGGAACAACCTTGGTGTCCTTGCGCGACACCCCCTTTAACGTCACTCCCAGTAGAGCGGCGAGAAAGGCAAGTGGGTCAGAGAACAAAGCAAGCACGATATAGTGACAGTATCCTGCACAGACACACACACACAGACACATACACACACCATGTACACACACAAACACACACATACCACACACACGACACACACACACACACACACACACACACACACACACATATGGGCATTTTTGTGTCGTGGCATCCCTTGTCTTCGACATCCTGACCTCAAATGAGAATAAGCTCCGGCCTTCGGATTTTCCAGCAGAACCATTCCGAAGAAATGCCTCCAATGTGCTACCACAAGTACCAGCCCTGAGTGCCCAACTTGGTATTGCTGCGGCATTCATTATACGCAAATGAGGAAAATCAAATCGATGTAGACGAACAGTAAGGAGTAACTGATCTCTCTGTTCGGTGAAAAGACATATAGAGAAGCTGACCGCGGTTTACCAAAGACCACCAGTAGTTAGAATGGCTTCTAGTTTTCTCTCCGATCGCCAGCGTCAAAAATTTGCCGATGCCACGTTTCATGGCACATGACCTGGGAATTCGGAAGGCCCGTTATTGTTTTATCTAACACCCCCTCTTTTGCTTATTTAATTCATTCCACTGGGAATATCACGCCACTCTAGTGCTGATCGCTAATTATTGGTTTGCCGATCTCTAATCGACAATTGCATCCCGGAAGCCTCGGGCTCAGGTTGATGACATGACCTGGGATTAGTGGTACATACAATCACCCAAACGACAATCCAAGATACAGATCACGAGTGTCATGGAATGCCCAATGGTGACAGAGCACCTAAGTAGGGGGGTCACCTCCTTGACACAAAACAAAAAGAATGCACCGAACGTCTATTTTGGGTAAGAGCGGAAAAGCCGACAGCCTCCAAAATATACTATTCGGGGGGTGGGACATGCAATTGTATTTGGCAAACAAAGTGTCAACGCCACAAAACCATTAAACTGTGTGAATGGCGATGCGGTGGCTGGAAAACTGATTTACAATCAAGGGGAGGAGGGGGGATTATTTCTATTTTTATACGCGTGCTACCAGAAATGGCCCCACGAAAAGGAAATACATGTACAGGAATATGCGTGCGGGAATACGAGCACAGCCAGCATGTAAAAGGGGGGTATTGTACACAGTTGAGTGGCGGGCCTGACAACGAGAATAATAGGTAAGCAAGTGTACAAAAAAATAATAAATCAGATTTTTTTTTCTTTTTTTCTTTTAACCAAAACGGTAGCACTTGAAACGGGAGAGATAACTTCAAAAAAAAAAAAAAATAGTGACAGATTTTTGAAACAACAAAAATCAGGCTTGGGTATATAGTTCGGTGTCTATTCTTGTAAGACATGCTCACAAAGCGCTATAAGGCCAGTTACCGTTTTGAGCGTGCCCCCGCAATTTGTAGGGCACCCAAACAGGGCCAGCATATCGCGTCTCACGAACACAGCATATCGCACAGCGTTGAGCTCAGGTCTGTCGCCCCCTGGTCGCATCAAGATGTGCTTTCTTCTGCAGCCCCTGGAAAGGTTGTCGTGGGCGACAACCATGTGTACCATCCTCGTCTACGCCCACATCCAGACTATAGAGTACGTTGTTATGATTTAATGCAATATTGTTGAGACGTACCATACCGCGAGATTACTTCTTTTCCCAAGACTCGTGGATTATTTAGAGCAAATTGACGACCTGACCGTCAGTTTGCTATTTCTCAACGAGTTAGTTTATGTCGAGCCTCCAGCCTCCGGACGACACTAATGTGGACCTCTATGCTTGTTTATACGTTTGGCTTCGCGACAAGAATCTGGGGATATTTGAGTCATTAGATGTCGGAAAGGCATATCCAAAGGCGGCCACGTGTTGTGCATTTCGCGAGTATTTTGAAACGCCAACCGTAGCAACATCATCCAATGGAGGAGTTGCTTTGCCACCATTTCTCGCAAGAAATATAGAGCTACACAAATGCGTTCAAAACTGTTTCTTTGCCCGACCGTGATCGAGCAGCCAAGGCAGACACCATGATGGGTATAAAGTATAGACGTGCGGGAGCAAGCATTTACCCATATCATCTGTATTGTAAGACGCGAACCAATTGATGGATGAATGAATGAAAATAAGTTGACAACGCTTTCAATGTCAAAAACCCCAAGCATCCAGGTATTTTACTCAGATTTGTTGATAGAGTTTGATGTGTACTAACTGCTTTGCACATATCTGCAACGGGACGAGACGATGCTATGATAGGATGACTGCTCGCCACCAGCACACATCTCTTAATTCACGCGAGGCAGCCTCTGGCGAGCTTAGTTCTAAATCGGCGACCACCCCTCTCTTCAATCAGTTTGCCTGCACGTCAGTCAAATGAACTTTGTGCATTTAACCAAGAAGCAAGCCAAACAAACAAAAAAAACCCCCCTCGCCAATTTAACAACAACTAAGCCTAAGCTTTCCGACAGCTCACATCCCGAGATTACGCGAGGCTGCTACCAGCGAACGAGATGAGATCAAAACGGATAACCATCCCGATCTCTACCCAGCTTGACAATGCCAAGCGGAACGAGTAGCGAGCAGAAATAATACCCGAAGACCGCCTTCTGATCTCACCCAGTTCATCGCAGGGTAATTGTAGAGTTCTTCAGAAGGGACTTGAAAGCTTTCTTGTTGGCCAGAATACCTTGTCGACTGTGGAGGGTGCAGAAGCCAGACTTGGAGGAGGTGGGCTTGCCGCAGGGGCCGGCGGAACCAGTGGAGGTGGCAGCCGGCCATCCGCCAGTAGTCAGCGCCGCAAACTCTTTCATCATTGAAGTCGTGCGGGCAGGTTGCGCGCTTTGAACAAAAGGCCAGCCTAAATAGCCGCGTAGGCGAATACATTGCCAATGGGAGAATTTAACCTCACGATCTCCAGAGACCTTCCCCTAGCCAAGTCTTCTAACCTCACCCCGAGCAAAACGTGTTGGGGATTATCTCTTCCAAGGGAAGCAAAATTTATTTAAAATTTGTCGAACATCCATCCATATCTTCTGATGTAAGCTCTATTACAGGTAACTCGAATATATATTTTTAGGTTTAAATAAAGTTCACCAAAAGGTAAAACGAGGTACTTTCAAACTGGGCTCTCCGAGCACGCCAACGGTTGTGGGATTCGGAGAAGCGATTAGATCCGGAGATAAGGTTGACACCATATCCAAGGCCGAAGAAAAATATTAAGCGGATAGAAGAGCGCGAGACCCGGGACGCAAGAGCAAGGAAATGTTTGCAGTCGGAAGCTGATTTTTCAGACCGTGACCAAAACCTTTATTTCATAATTCTACGAGCACTATCTGGATAAAGCAGATTCAAAAATCAAAGTAGGATAAAAGTATGGAAAAGGATCACGAATCGAATAATAGGCGCACTCACAAAGGAGTAATCCTCCCCATTGTAGAGACTGGGTCACGTGGGACGGGAACAACGCACCGCGCCACAGCACTTCACTTCCAGAGGATGTAGCCCGAAATTGACGAAAGTCGGCTTGTTTTCAAGTCGCTCCTTCAATCCATCCGTCTGAATTCACGATGAACTGCACGACCTGGACACCGTCTCTGAAAATAGGAAGCGGGAGAGCGCGAAATGGAAATGAGAGTGGAAAATAGACTCGAATAGCAGGTGCCGCAGCAAGCAGAGATTGTTCAACAAGCCATCACAGAGGACAGGAGAAAAA
>RBNI01001038.1:0-24866 GCA_003990745.1 Jimgerdemannia flammicorona | reverse complement strand
CACTTGGACTCCCTTTATTAACTGACATCTATAGTAATATTGATACAGCCTATGCCCTTATCCTATCCCACAGGGCCCCCCCCCCTCTCGAGTTCCTACAAATGCTACCCATCCTCCTTCACTATAACTCTACCACCACTCTTTGCTACAATCCTCCTAACTAGATCTTTATGTCTCCCCCCCTTGGGGCCCCATCCAATCCACCATGCCTTGAAGAGATCGAGCATCAGCTCCTCCCACCTTACTATCCTCAGGTTCACAGGCCTCTGAGGGCTCTCCTCAAAGATGCTCTGCCAGTGTTCTGCGAGCCCCACTCATATTGCAATGGCCCAACCAACTGTCAGCCACTCATTCCCCACCCCCCCCATCAGCCTTGACTGTAGTGCCACCCACTGCCCACCCACCTCAGGGTCTGGCGCCGGCACTCCCAATCTCCCCCCAACTATCTTCCAAAAATTCTCCATACTCTCGCACTCCCCCAACCAATGTTCAGGGGTCTGCACCACCCCGCCCTTCTGCCCTATATTATGACACTTCTCACAATCAAAAACCCCGCCATCCACCAGATGGCCAGCCCTAAAGTTTAGCATCACATTTCGCCACAACAGCCTCCACCATACTATCCAAAGTTTTGGTGGGAGCCACCTCAACACCACCTTGATCCAAGACCAGACGTCTGCCCAGTCCCATCCCTCCCCGATCTCAGCCCCTTGCCAGGCCTCCAGCCAAAGGTCCTGTCCCAGACCCCTAAGGCACTCCATGCCCTCCTCTAATCAGAAGTCCTTGACCAGATTCTCTTCCAACAAGAGCTGGTCCCACCTCTACATTCCCGGACCCCAGTCCTCATCCCCTTCAGTACCTTGCCAGCGGATTCCAATGCGATAGGCCCCATCTACCACTCCCCACCAGAATCCTTTATACCGCATCCTCTGGCTACCATCCAAGGCCACCAAGGACAGTAGATCCCCTGAGCCACCCTATGGCAACACCCTCACCTCCCACAAACACTGCATAAGGGGCACCCATTCTCCTCCTCTCAACTCACTGGCCCCATGCCCTCAAGCAGAGTAGCCTCTTGGAAAAGTCCACCAGGCCAAGTCCTCCATGTTTCACAGGAAGTGCGAGTACCTCCCAACCAATCTGACTCCAGTGTCTGGCCCAGAGCCAAGAGCGGGCCATCTTGAGAAGCCTTTTAACCACCCACTTAGGGAAGTCCAAATGGTAGCCCAGATACCAAAGCTTCGGCATCCAATACACATTCAGAACAGTTATCCTCTCCACCAGTGACACCTGTCTACCACTCCAACTCGTCAGTACTTTCCCCCATTTGACCAGCTTGCACTCCCACCACTTCTTGGGAAGTAAAGAGCCATACACTGAGAAATAAATACCCAAGTACTGTACCACTCCTCCAGCTGGGACAATTGTTCCAATGATGTCCCCCCCTATGACTCCTTCCCCAAGGACCATTGTCTCACACTTGTGCCAGTTGAGTTTCGCTCCAGAACACCTCTCATACCACTCAACTATTTCCTTAAGCCTAGCCACATCTGCCACCGAACCCAACCCAACCACCATATCATCTGCAAAGGCCCCCACCTTCCAATTGATGCCCAAGATATTCAATCCACCAACTCTGCGCCAGATCCGATCCAACAATGGCTCCAAGGTGAAGGCATAAAGGATGGGTGACAAAGGATCCCCCTACAGCACCCCCCTCCCCAAGGGGAAGGAGGCCCCCCTGTGGCCATTAGCCAGAATCGCAGCCCTACTCCCTTCTAGTAATCCAACAAGCGACCGACATATGCCCACTGATACTCCAATATGCTCCAGTACTTTCTCCAGCCACACTCTCTGAACCCTATCATAGGCCTTCTCCTGGTCCAGGAAGACCAAGTGGCCATCCACCCCTGCAGCCCTAGCACCTTCAATAACCCCATGAACCCATGCTGTGCCATCATGGATCAGTCAGCCCCCAACAAAGCCTCACTGCTCCTTCCCTAGCACCTGTTGGGCCACAACCTGTAACCTCACCACCAGAATTTTGGTGACCAACTTGTGGTCCATATCCAGCAGCATAATTGGCCTCCAATTCTTCCAGTCCTCCTTACACCCTTTGTCCTTATACAGCAGTGATACTAGCCCCAACTACTGCCCTCCAATCTATTCCCCGGTACTGATGACTGTATCACACATCATTGCCATCTCCTCCAGAGCCTCCTCTATGGATGCTATATATTTCCAAAAGTCCCAAGGCAAACCATCCTCCCCTGGCACAGTTCCCAGGGTTGTTGACACCAGAACTCGAAGGATTTCCTCTTCCAAAACCAGTTGACCAAGCTCCCCCAACCCTGCTGCAGGATTTGGGTGCCACTCTTCCAGATGCCACTCAATGTCCTGCTCCACCTCCCCTCCTTCCTCTTCACTCCAGAGTTTACTCCAGCAAGTGCTCAACTGGCCAAGGATCCCCTGCACACCGACTACTATCTCTCCCTCATTGTTAAGAACTCCTTCCCACCGGTGTCTTGCTCCCCTAGCATGGAGGAGATGGGACAAAAACCTTGTGGGCCTTTCTCCTTCTTCCAATCCCTGCCACCATAGCCTGGCTGCCATAGCCTGAGCCTGCACTGCTTCCTCCTTCCTTAATAAATCCTGCAGTTCCACTACTTCCAGCCTAGCCCGCTTAGCCTTCCAATCCAATACCTCCTCCTCCTCCAATAATCCAGCCCAGTTCAGAAGTAGCCTTTCAAGTCTCCTAGATGCCCATCGGACTTGTCTCCTCCACTGAGCACCCTGCTCCCTCCCTACCTCCCCCCAGTACCTTTGAGCTTTGGATTTCAGTCTATACCACCTATCTCCAATCCTCATCCCAGCTCACCTCCAATCCTTAACCTTGGATCGTACCTCTACCACCTACGCATTCCACAGATCCATCTCATCTAGCAGCGAGGAGTTCAGCTGCCAATGTCCTGGCCCCTCTCCGCTCCCTCCAAACCTCCCACTGCCCTGAATCCCCCAATGGTCTGACCAAGAGCACCACTCGACCTCCATCATCTCCCAAACTGTATTGCCCCAACACTCAGCAGTCAGAACCCAATCAATCCTAGTTCCAAGTCCTCCCACCCAGTGAGTATATAGACATCGGTCCCCATCCTGAAGTCACATGGCATCCACCAGTGAGCTGAGTCTTTCCACCTCTTCTCAGTTCTCCAATCCCCCACTCCTTCCTGCCACCCCCCATCCCCCATCAGTTTGGTCCAGTCTACTCTCCCATATTATATTAAAGTCGCCCTCCAGACAATCCACCCCAGCCTCAACCAAGAGCCCAGAATCCCACAGATCTCTAATCCATGCCACTTGGGTCCCTCTCTCAGCTAGGCAGTAACAAGATCCCACCACAATTGAGTTCCATCCAGGCCTCTGCCATGTCTCCCACACTAATCTACTATCCCAATGTCCAGTGTCCGCAATGTCCCCTTTCCCCTTTCTAACCAGGATTCCTACTTTACCCTACCAAACTGCCTCCCCACCCCACTCTTTAGTCCATTCCAGTCCATCTTCCTCCCCCTCACACCATACATCTTGAAGTAAGAAGAGATCCGCCTCCAGTTTCTTCAGCCATCCAAAAATCATATGTCACCTCCCAGTCCCTCTAAGCCCATTGATGTTCAAAGAAAAAATGTTGGTTATACTATTCATAGCGAAATATTTGATAAAGTTGATATCTCCACATCTACAATTCCATGCTCACTTCCTCTCCAGCCAGATCCAGGTTCTGTTCTGCTGCAATCTCATCCTCCACATTCTGCTGTTCATCTAGAGCCACCAATAATTCTGCACAATCCTCACCATCCACCATCTCCATCAATGCCTGATGCTCCTCGCACACCACCTACCACTTCTCCAGACCCTTCCACAGCCCCCACAGATAGGCTGCCCTTTCATTAGCTATACCCAAGAGCATCACCTCCCTTGCCTCAGTGACCTCATACTCCTCTGCCTCCAGAAGAGCTACCATCATCTCATCTTTCAACTTCCTCATGACCTCCTCCTCTCGCAGTACTCGCCCCCAGAAGTCCTCACTGATCACCCGGAAGTTGATCTCACCCAGTTCCTCGGCTGCCACATTTCGCAGCACCCTCAATAACCACTTCTCCCCTCCAACTACCTCTGCTGCCTGCTCTAAATCTGCCTCTCCTTCCTTCCTCTCCTCAGTCTGCACAGACTCATCCCACCCATCC
The DNA here is from genome assembly GCA_003990745.1 of Jimgerdemannia flammicorona. Lineage (NCBI taxonomy): Eukaryota > Fungi > Mucoromycota > Endogonomycetes > Endogonales > Endogonaceae > Jimgerdemannia > Jimgerdemannia flammicorona. Next base: position 20,625 of record RBNI01001038.1, on the reverse strand, counting down.
TCAGACACATCCTCCAACTCTCCCTCTCCCACCTCGGGAACACCATACTGGATTGAAATATCTTCCACCATCGCCATGTCCACTCCAGCCTCCTCTTGCCCCTGTCCCCCACTCTCCTTCGTCTTCTCCCCTTGCTGCACCACCTCTGCCCAGATGCTAGCACTTGCTCCAGTGCCCCCCTCCATATCCCCTGCCCTGTGGCCCCCATCCAAACTGGCCAACAAATCCTTCTGCAGCTGTCTCCCCTTTGCCTTCTCCCAGAGCACCTTGTCCATTCACACCTTCTTGCCCTCAATCACCTCCACTACCGTCCTAGCCTCATAAGCCCTCCAAGCTCTTTACCGCCTCTCTATCGCCCCAGCTAAGTCCTCAAGTGCCTCGAGCAGGTCCTCCTCCTCTTCCTCTGACCCCTTCACCCTTGAAACCTTGCACTCCACCAGGCCCCACTTCAACGCCACTGGCCAGTCCCTAGTCTTCCCAGTATTCTCCATCCCAAACAACTGTAGCTGGATGTCCACATCTCCTGTCCTGAGCTCAGTCCCCTCCCATACTCTGAACCCAATGTCAACTACTTCGCCGTACTCCTTCACCACATCTGTGACCAGCCTTCTCACCTCCTCCTTCTTCACCATTGGCAAGTCCGTAATTATCAGATGAACCACTCAGAGATCCCAGTACATACACCTTGCCATTGGCACTGAAATCCCTCCAACCACCACACCCTTTTCCACTGCCTCCAGTAGCAAATCTTTCTCTTCAAACCCCACCTCTACTGCCTCCAGCTTCTTCAAAAACTTAACTGAGGCAGCACCCTTCACCTCGCTCGCCAACAGCCCCAGTACCATCTTTGCCATCACCACCAAGCCTCGGAAGCACAGCATGACGGCAAATTCCGATCATGATTTCTTGAGTAACAGGGCTGCCACAAGGTCCATCACACCATCAGCCAGGTCCCCAGATCCCATGCTGCTCCCCTGTCCAGGTCCCCTATCAGCCATCACATCTGGATTTTTTTCCAGATTGCCTGTCACACCACCATCAACAGTCACTGCCTCAGCCACTACTTCTCCAGCCCCACTATGCTGTCCCTCCAGTGGAGAGGCCTCCTTGCCACTAGAGGAAGCAGCCGCCTTCCCCAGCTCCAGCCAGCCATCAAGTCCTGTCACCTGCTTCCCCATCCTGACCTTATCTGCGAAGGTCATCCTCTCTCTCCCATGTGGCCTTGCACCTCCTCTGCCACCCCCTCCAGCCCCACATCCTCTCAACAAAGCGCTCGACATGCCAAGACCAGCACTCCAACCCCCCCCCACATGTTGCCAGTCAAAGGCACTGGGGCCCCCCTGCCCAGTATGCTCACCAGAATGTATATTGCTCACCATCTTGAGAGCACCAATACTTGAAGATGTTGCCAAAAGTGTTGTCCAAGTCTTGTGTCACCTGAATGGTACAGGTGAAAGGTGCTTCTTCTCCATATCTGAAGTATGTAATATTGTATTCTTTTGTAGCAGTTACAAATCTCTGTACTGGTCTCCTGTTAGTGCTTCAGACTTCTCTAAAAATATCACCAAGATGTACAGTCATCTTGACAAACTGCTTGGCGAGTTCCTCCACTGAATCAGCTTTGGCTACCTTGGGAGTAGGTGGGGATGGTTGTCTGTTTGCAACTATAGTAAGTATGATACTGGTTGGCTTTGATAGCTCCATCTTGATGCCAGTTATTTTCTCTATTGAGTGTTTGGTGGGGTGTCTGGCAGTCTAATATCTTTATGCAAAGATCACTTTCTGATCAAGAGTCAGTGTAGCTGGGGTAGATCAGATTGCTAGGGCAATTTTAGAGTAAACTCCTTTGAGGAAGATTGAATCTGCTATTTGTTCCTTGAGGACATCATCATAGTAAGCCAAGACAATCTAGTAGCAGATTTGGGTATAGAATGAGTTGAGATCTTTACTGAGTCCCTGGTAGATAGTATTGAGTTAATTCTTGAGAGCTTGCTTGATCTCTTCAGTATAGTATATTGTTCTGAGAAAGGCCTTCATATTGGCAAGTTTGGCTGTACCAGCATTAGCAATGGTGGCTATATTGAACTTGTCTCTGGCAGGTCCTCTGAGGCTGACTGATAGAAGGGCCAATTGTGCATCTATATTGAGGGCTCATACAGCAGCAAATTGTTCAAAGTCTTCAATAAAGGTCAGAATTGACTCTTCAGTAGTATATCCATAGAATGTAGGGGGATGCATTTCTATCTTGTCTTGAATTCTTGTAGGGGTGACTCTTGTAGTCAGGATAGTTGTTGTAGTGGTTGTTCATTTTTCAGCTTAAAAGTAAGGGATTCATCTTGAATCACCAGCTAATGGGCACTAAGTTGTTATATAGTTATCACTGAGTCCTTCAAATATATCAGATTCTCTTCAAGATATATCTCTTAGACTAACTCAAGTTTGTTATAAGCAAGTTCTTATTGGAGTACCTTCCCAAGGTCTTATAGTCCTCAAACTTCTTATCTTTAAACTATCTTGTTATCTCTTTAGATTGCTTGCAAGGAATTGTATATAAGTAAACTTGACTGACTTTATTTCAGAGGAAATAAGAAGAGTATTTATACAAAATATAATTCAATAGTTGCTAAGATATAAAGCTAAATATAAATTCCAATAACCAAATAAAAATGCTGGAATACAGAAAACTGCCAAGTTCCAGGGTCAGCAAAGATGGTTACACAGGTTCAGGATGCTGGTATAATTTTAGTGATACAGGAAAATAGTGCTGGAATAATTCTAAGTCACACAAGATCAGAATGCCAGTAGAGGAATAGTTGTTATATAAGAAAAGAATGCTGGTATAATTCAGTATAACTAAAGGACTTAGAGTAGAATGTTCAGAACCATGGAGGCTTCATCCTCATCATTATTGAAGGAGATGAGGTCTGTGAACATTTCATCTGTCTGATTGTATAGGTCATATGTTTCACATATATCATGTAGGATAATGTCATTGCTGATGATATCATCACATTTGGTGGTAGGAACAAGGAGGTCTGGAGTTCTCCAGTCTATGAGGTTTTCTTCTACAAAATAGAGAACAAATGTAGGGTCTTGGGGAGGTCTAATCTGGATGCTTGGATCTTAGAATATTGAGATCAATCCTTGCAGAAATTGATCTGGGTTGTTCTGGAGGATGGGATGTCAGAAGTCTTCTACTTCATCACTATTGAGGATAATAGTGGACTGGGCTTCTGTAGCCATCCTGGCTTCTAGTACATTGATATAGTGGTGTAAGCACACAACCTCCAAGCCACTGAAATTGCACATTACCCTCTGAACAAAGCTACTGAAATCATATGTACCCTCTGAACAAATCTGGAAATTACCTGCAAGATCACAAAGCTGAGTCAAACTGAAGTCATAGTGTACAAAGCTGAGTTAACACAAAGTTATGGAATACAAGATTCACACAAACAGAATCTTACCAATCAGGACCAAATGTATATATACTGAGCACTGAGATGTGTTGAAACAAAGAACCAAAACAAAGAATCAAAACAAACAACAACCACAACCTCTGAACATACACAAACATAATCACCAAGATCTACAACTGCATCCATACTGACATTTGGAATGCCATTGTCAACTGGGCCACACCCCCTCTGCCCCTCATGAATATCCATAGTCTAGCACTCCTCTATTTCGTAGAAGCCCAATGGAACACTCTGAATATGCTTAGTGAAGCCTACTGAATTGGACAAATCTCAAGCTACTACCAGATTGACTGTCTCCTGGAAGACATGGTCAAACACCACTACCACAATATAGACATTACTCAGATGTCTCAACACCAGAAGCTCATTGTCCACAAACATCAAGAACTCTTCTACGAGTATAGCACCTTTATTCCTCGCCTCCAAGTTACTACTAGTGAAATAGTTGCTATCCTGTCCTATGGCAAAATCGATGATATGATACAAGAACTCAACCACAAGTATCTCAAGTATGTCCAGACCACAGACAGAACCTTTCTGCACCCCGATGACTATATTCTACAAATGCCTCAAATCAGATATGCAATGAAGGATGTCTACGATATAATCTACTTCAATGAAGATGAAGCAGAAGACAATGATTCCTCTGATGCTGACATGACCTCAAGTCAAGAATCTCTGCCAACTCTGATCACACCACCAATCTTGCCAATAAACTTGCAATAGTTCATAACCACCTATTGGGACAATGACTACTGGTATGAATACCAATCTACATTTACCCCCAATTACTTTAACTACAATGAAGAGACTGGAGAATACAACCTATACCTTCAGACTACCCTCGAGGTTAAACCAACAACTCCACCATCTGAGTATGAGCAATATGAACCACAGCCACCAGCTTATTACAACCCTGTAACTCATAGTACTATAATCTATAGAAGGTATGCAGACAGCAAATCTGATGAAAGTGAAGACAATGCACCTCTCCTTCGCCCACCAATACCTTATCCAGTATACAAAACAGATGATGCTATCCTGTGGGACAGTGACGAAGTTCCAATGTATTATTACCTCAGCGAACAAGGAGAAGTAATCTGCGAACCACTCTTCCTAGATGACTACTTCATTAGAGATGATGTCATTGATAGTGATGTTATTGAAGACTACCCAGACAGTGTTTAAACCTATAAATAGCTTAGCAGTCATAGTATAGTTAGATTAGCCTTGTATGATATGACTGTGAACTGACTCAGTAGTCAGATGATCTCTTACCATATCAGATCACACTTGTACTATATGACTGCATTCCAACTCAGCAAGGTACTAAGTGCTACATCCATATCTAGCATAGTCCAGATAGCCCCTCACTAGTATAAATACTCCCTCCCCCAGACCTCAAAATCTCAGACTCAAATATACAAGAACAATTCTGAATACTTCCCCACAATATCCCTTCACATAACTACTAGTATAGCAATATTATGAATAGTGAATAAACCTATTTAATAACCCACAAACCACTCTTAAGTAAATCTACTCCCCATTAGGTCTCACTCCTAACCTCATTACAAAATTTCCTAATTGAGTATTGTCTACAGTGATACACCAATTCAACTAAGCTGGTCTTAGTTTCTTGAACTCCCTGAAATACAGAAAATCCTGAACATCCAGAACTAGTCTGAAAAAGGACTTTGGTTGAGATATCAACCTGATCTTGAAATCAATAAGTGTAGAGGATGTACTCTATATGAAATTTATCTTGATTATAAGAAAACAGTCTTCCAGAATATCCAGAACTTCCAGAAAACTCTTCCAGAACTATGTAACAGTTACTCTAAAAAGCAACCCTCTTACAACTTGGTAGCAGCAGTTTACAATCCAATTCTGCTTCAAGATGCTTTCTCACCCCGCTACAAACCTCTCTGAGAATTCCTACAAGTTGGTATAAAGTCCAACCTCTGATCTGGAATTTATTCTGAACTATCTGACAATCTGGAGTGAATTGAACCTGATGTATAAGGACAATTTGACCTCCACACTTACAATAAGTGGGACAAACTTCATTTGAAGAAAGAAATACTTCAGTTAAATCAGCAAATAGGCAAAACCCTATTCACTGAACTCCTTACACTATATCCAGCAAGTCAGGATGAAGAAGGTCTTATAGAAGCCTTCTTTACTCTTCTCAACAAGAGTTTTGTCAGCTCTACAAATCCAAGTGACCTAGGACAACCAGCAGCAGTCTTTCTAGTCTTAGTTCCTCATGAAGCCCAAGCCTCTGTAGCCAAGTGGCTCAACTCTACCAACTTTTACCATACCAGGACCAAGACTGCATTATACTACTGATTCTAGAACAGCAAGGCCTGCCATATTCTTAAGGAAGAAGCAAGAGAAACCCTTCATCAACTACCTGACCCCAAACCAGAAGCAGGCCCTACTACAGCTCTACCTAAACCCAAAACCAATACCAAACCTGAACTTGACTTTGAATTAAGTCCATCCGAAATCAGATACACTACTGATTCTGTCTACTTTGATACTAAGCAAACCCAATTACACAGGGACCAAACTGAAGTAGAGGAGGAGTATCTCAGTGAATTTGATCCTGGATACACTAGCAAAAAAGATGCACCTCCATCAGGACAGAATATACCTACATAGCAACAGATATGTAGCTACCTACTTCAGACTCACAACTATTACTCCAGCAACTTATGCAGACCCAAAGAATACTCTCACACTCTGCACCAGTACCTCAAGTAGTACCAGTAACACTACTACCAGCAGTCTAACTACCTCCAGTAAACAACATGGTGAACTAACAGATTCTAGACCTTACAGCCCAGGTAGCAATAATGGCAGCAACCATTACTATCTTAGCTGAACAGACCCAATCTACCAAAAATCAGAGTCTACTTACCTTCAATGGTACTGCACAAGAAGTCCAAAGCTTCATTAGTATAGTTGACACCAACTTCGAAGCCAATCAATGGACCAATGAGCGAGTTGCTGACTGCCTTCTGACAAACAATCAAGACCACACTCTGGAACAACTCTTTGCTACTACTACAGCCTATGTCTGCCAAGTTGTTACATTCTTCTGAGGACCTGCTGAAGAATGGTAGCAAACCCTTCCTGAAAAACCCCTCACATGGGACACCCAACCTGTAGTAGTTGCTCAGAATGTAGCAAACAATACCCCAGGATATGGAGCCCATCTTGCAGCCTCTGGACTTAAACAACTCATAATTGCTCAATACTACAGTGAAACCATGATTGCAGAATCTCGAGTAAAACTCTGCAATCTCAAATTTGATGTATATGGCAAGGAAGAATTCAAAACCTTTTGTACAAAACTCAAGTCACTTCTGAACACTATTAGTCTAGGATATATTGCCAATGATGAAGCATGAAATGATACAAGAGCAGACCATATATTTGATGCACTATCCGAATGGCTTACCAGAAAAATCTGAGAACAAGGCTACCCAGTTGGTTGTGATTACCAACAATGGTGCCTAGCAAGAATCAAGACCATGGTCAAGCGAATCCTAACAGCTGGACCAATCCTGCCTCAAAGACAATTCAACAACAAGGAAAAGACTTGGACTAAGAAAGAAGAACCCGAGCATGAAGCACCTTGAGCTCCCTCCACATCCAGCTCTTGGACACCCAGAAATCATGAACTCACCCAGCTGAGTACCTTCAAGAAACTCACCAAAGGAGAAAGGAATGAACTTTATAGAAGTGGAGCATACTTCTACTGCTAAAAGACAGGACACATGGCCAGTGTCTGCCCCAACCGAAAACCCCAAACAACAACATGAGCAACTGTTACTACTCTACACCACCTCAATAATCTGACCACCAGAACACTAGACTTTATCAAGTTAAGACAAACTGCCAAGGCCCCAACCAAAGGAAGTCAAAAAGCAGCTAGATATGATCTATATGCAGCCAAAGAAGCTACAGTTTCCAACTGAGAAGTCAAGTAAGTTTATACAGGAATCAGCATCCAAATCCCTGAAGGACATGTTGGAAGAATATGCTGTCATAGCAGCCTAACATTGAAAGGACTCTCAGTAGAAGGAGGAGTCATTGATGAGAATTATACAGGTGAAATCATTGTCCTCATCCAAAACCATAGTTGGACACCCTTCAAGATTCCTATTGGATTCTGCATGGTCCAGATCCTATTCGAAAAAATTGAGTCAATGCTGACAGTCAAGGAAGTCCCTGAACTACTGCCCACCATCTGAGGATCCAAAGGATTTGGCTCATCAAACAAAGCCCCAGCCCAACCTACCATAAATAAAGAAGAACAATTCTACAAGAGAATTGAAGATGGATATGTACCAAGTAGCTAATGCCCCCATAGCATTGGAATGTACTCTTCTTGAATGATTGATAATTGCTTCTCTTGTGTCAATGAACTGGCTCAAAGAAGAATCAATAGAAGAAAAGCCCCTACAACCGAAATCACTACTATTGGATCAGACAAACTACTTACACTTTAAGCTTTTGTCAGCTGAGCACCTATCAAGATTATGATAGACAGTGGTGCCTCAGGCAACTTTATCAATGAAGAAACAGCCAATAGACTCAAGGTCTTCACCTCTCTAGTACAACAAACTCAAGCAGTTGCCACAGCTGATGGAACCTCACATATCATTAGCAAGGAAGTCTACAATCTACCCTTCCGAATTGGTGACTATCGAGTACATGTTACCTTCCAAATTGTACCACTTCCTGACAACGAGATCATTCTTGGAACCCCATGGTTGAAACAAGAAAACCCCATGATCAATTGGGTAAACTATTCCCTAACTATCAAGAAAGGATGCTACAACTTCAAACTGTAAGGTGAAAAGGACCCACTCAGCTCTAGCGACCCTGGACCAAAGATCACCTATATTAACAAGCTACAACTCAAGAAATTGGCCAAGAAATGCCCTCTCTTTACTATCTTCATCTGCCCATCCAAAGGAGAACCTGAGAACTCTGAAGAAGACTTTTCCAAAGTTGACTACCATGTCAGACCATTACTCTAGAAATTTCGAGACATATTTCCAAAAAAACTTCTGAAAGGCCTACCTCTCAAACAAGCAGTAGACCATACCATCAAGACCATTCCAGATGCCAAGACAGCCTTCATATCGATCTACCACATGTCTCCCAGAGAAATTGATGTACTCAAGAAGGAAATTGATGAACTCCTAGAATAGGGATTCATCAGACCCAGTGTATCACCCTATGGTGCACCAGTCCTCTTTCTTGTAAAGAAGGGAGGAGATCTGTGAATATGTATTGATTACCATGACCTCAACGAATAGACCATCAAGAACTATTGCCCACTATCCAGAATCAATGAAATATTCGACAGACTTACCAACCTACAATTCATGAGCTCTTTTGATCTGTGAAATGGTTACTAGCAAATTGCCATGAAAGAAGAAGATATCTACAAGACAGTCTTTCAAACTCACTATAGACACTTCAAATTCCTGGTTATGTTCTTTGGCTTAACTAATGCTTTAGCAACCTTCCAGATACTGATGAATACCATCCTGCACTCATACCTAGACAAATTCATTATTATCTACATTGACAACATCCTAGTCTTCAGCAAAACTCTGGAGAAACATCTTGAACACTTTGAACTAGTACTACTGAAACTCTGAGAAAACTGACTCTTTGCAAAACTCAGCAAGTGTGAATTTCTCCTAAAGGAAATTCAATTCCTTGGACACATTGTCACCCCAAATGGAATCAAGGTGGACCTTAGCAAAATCTCTGCAATCAAGAATTGGCCCAGACTCAAGAAGCTGAAGGACCTACAGTCATTTCTGGGATTAGCAAACTATTACAGATGATTTGTTGCCAACTTTGCCAAAATTACTACTGCTTTTACCCAAATGACCAAATACAACAAGAAAGGAGAACAGCCCTAGACCGTGAAATAAGAGAAAGACTTCAACAATCTTATAAATTGGAGATCTGAACAAGATACCACCTTTCAAGCACTGAAAGATGTCTTGATAACCACTCCAGTACTTCAAGCAGCAAACCCTGTCCTACCATATGAAGTTATTACTGATACTTCTGACCTAGCCCTTGGAGCAGTACTTATACAAGAAGGACACCCAGTGGCCTATCACTCTCACAAGTTCAAAAATGCCGAAATCAACTATGCAACTTACAAGAAGGAAATGCTAGCCATTGTAGACACTCTGATCAAATAGCAACCATACCTAGAAGGAGCACACTTCACTATATTGACTGACCACAAGTCATTAGTCAACATCAAGACACAGACTACTCTTTCTTGAAAGCAAGCCAGATGAATGAAAGTCCTCACCAACTTTGACTATGAAATCCAGTATCGCTCTGGTAAGGAAAATATTGTTGCTAATGCAATCTCAAGACCACCAATCAAAGAAGTTATCCAAACTCTCACCTTGGTTACAAACTCCATTATGGAACAAATTATCACAGCATGTACTAATGATAAAGAAGCTCAAGTACTCCAAGAAATTCTGAATAGTGATGATGCTGACAAGCATACCTGGTACCATCAATACCAACTCAAGGACAATGCTATCTACTACAAGGACAGACTATATATCCCAAACAACTGAGAGCTCCAAAGGACTATTCTATTCGAATGTCATGATGTCCCTACAGCTAGACATTTAGGATTTGATAAATGTTATGAAGTTATCTCCTGAAACTTCTATTAGCCCTACATAGCAAATTAGCTAAAGACCTACATCACTTTCTGTGATGCCTGCTAACAGAACAAGTTCTCAACATTAGCAAAACCTGGCCTACTCTACTCTATTCCAGTATCATCTGCTAATTGGGAATAAATCTCTATAGACTTCATTGTACAACTACCCTGAACCAAGAATGGAAAAGATGCAATTGTTGTCTTTGTAAACTATCTCAGCAAACAAACCCACTTTATACCAACTACCACCACTGCAACAGCACCAGATATAGCTATACTCTTGTTTGACAACATCTTCCGCTATCATGGTCTTCCTAAGATCATTGTTAGTGACCGAGACCTGAAATTCACCAGCCATTTTTAGAAAGTGCTCCATGCACACCTTGGAATGAAACTTGTACTATCTACAGTCTTTTACCTCAAAACTGATAGCCAAACTGAAAGAATGAACTGAACTCTAGAACAAATACTAAGGAACTATATTTCCTACAGACAAGATGATTGGTATGAACACCTCACCATAGTCAAGTTTGCCTATAACAACAGCAAGCAAGTCTCCCTTGGAATGACTCCATTCTTTGCCAATACAGGACAAAACCCAAACACTCCTCTGACACTTATCTGAACCACTGATGAACTCTCTACAGTTGAAGCTATTGAAGAATTCCTGCTCCAAATGTATAATCTAAGCCAGATCACTATTGAGAACTTATCATGAGCTTAAGAACAACAGTTACAGTATGTTAACCAACACCACTGAGAAGAAACCTTTGGTATTGGAGAAAAAGTTCTACTAGACATCCAAGGATATCGAATTGATAACCTCAAGTACAGACCATCTACAAAGCTGAATAGTAAGTTCATTGGACCATTTGAAGTCATTGCACAAGTCTCTCTGACCTCCTATAAATTGGCACAACCAGACACTATTAAGATTCACCCAGTCTTCAATGTTCAACATCTCAAGTGATACAATGACAATAATGATGAACTATTTCTGAACTGAACCACAGAACCACCTGTACCTATCATTATTAATGATCAGGAAGAATATGAAGTTGAACAAATCCTCAACAAACATGGCCACAAGAACCACTCTGAGTACCTTGTCAAATGGAAAGGTTATCTGATCCATGATGCAATATGGGAACCCAAGACCAATCTCCAGAATACTACTGACTTAATATAGGAATATGATTCCTTGAATAACTGAAACCTGAATACTCTAACATCTATCAGTACATACTATATATTACCCTCCTAAACAGCATAATTATCATGAACCAAATCAAGAACTCAGCAAGTCAAGACAAAAGAATACTGACCCTCTAGAAAAATAGCAAAACTGAAAGCCAGCCTATTCTCCCTATATCACTGGTGAGAAATGAGGTGTAGATATTTAAGAAGATTCCTTAGAGGAAATTTTTCAGCAGTGAATGACATCAGAATCACTTCTGGTACATGGCATTGAACACATGACCCTTTAATATGTGAATCCAATGCATTAGATAACTGTACTATGAGCATGCCACTTTCTGAGAAAAATGCACTTCACTGGACATTTGATCTTCCAAACGGTATAACAACACTAGAACAAAATTAGAAGGCCCCAATGAGGATGTCAAAAGCTAAGAAGGGGAGAGTTGTAAGTGCACAACCTCCAAGCCACCGAAATCACATGTCACCCTCTGAACAAAGCCACTAAAATCACATGTGCCCTCCAAACAAATCTGGAAATCACCTGCAAGATCATGAAGCTGAGTCAAACCGAAGTCACAGCACACAAAGCTGAGTCAATGCAAAGTCACGGAACACAAGATTCACATAAACAGAATCTTACCAATCAGGACCAAATGTATATATACTGAGTACCGAGATGCATCGAAACAAAGAACCAAAACAAACAATAACTATAACCTCTGAACATATACAAATATGACCACTAAGATCTACAACTGCATCTGCACTGATATTTGGAATGCCATTGTCAACTGGGCCACACCTCATGAATATCCATAGTCTAACACCCCTCTATTTCATGAAAGCCCAATGAAATACCCTGAACATACTTAGTGAAGCCCACCAAATTGGACAAATCTCAAGCTACTATCAGATTGGCCACCTCCTGGAAGACATGGTTGAACACTACCATGATACAGACATTACCCAGATATCTCAACACCAGAAGCTCATCATCTGCAAACATTGAGAACTCTTCTATGAGTACAGCACCTTTAATCTCTGCCTCCAAGTTACTACCAGCAAAATGGTTGCTACTCTGTCCTACAGCCAAATCAATGACATGATACAAGAACTCAACCACAAGTACCTTGAGTATGTCCAGACTACAGACAGAACCTTTCTGCACCCTGATGACCATATTCTACAAATGTCTCAAGTCAGATATGTAATGAAGGATATCTATGATATAATCCACTTCAATGAAGATAAAACAGATGACAATGATCTCTCTGATGCCAACATGACCTCAAGCCAAGAATCTCTGCCAACTCTGATCACACCACCAACCTTGCCAATGAACTTGCAACAGTTCATATGTAACTACCTATAAAATCTACTGAGATAATGACCACTAGTATGAATACCAACCTGTATTCACCCCCAATTACTTTAACTATAATGAAGAGACTGGAGAACACAACCTATACCTTCAGACAACCCTTGAGGTTGAACTAACAACTCCACCACCTGAGTATGAGCGACATAAACTATAGCCACCAGCTTACTACAACCCTGCAACTTATAGTGCTATAACCTATAGAAGGTATGCAGACAGCAAATCTGATGAAAGTGAAGACAATACACCCCTCCTTCACCCACCAACACCTTATCTAGCATACAAAACAGATGATGCTATCCTGTGGGACAGTGACGAAGTTCCAATGTATTATTACCTCAGCGAACAAGGAGAAGTAATCTGCAAACCACTCTTCCTAGATGACTACTTCATCAGAGATGATGTCATCAATGGTGATATTATCAAAGACTACCCAGACAGTATCTAAACCTATAAATAGCTTAGCAGTTATAGTATAGTTAGATTAGCCTTGTACAATGTGACTGTAAACTAACTCAGCAGTCAGACAATCTCTTGACATATCAGATCACACTTGTACTATATGACTGCATTCTGACTCAGCAAGACACTAAGTACTACATCCATATCTAGCATAGTTCAGATAGTCCCTTACTAGTATAAATACCCCCTCCCCCAGACCTCAAAATCTCAGACTTGAACACATAAGAATAATCCTGAATACTTCTCCACAATATCCCTTCATACAACTACTCCTAGTATAACAATATCATAAATAGCGAATAAACTTATTTAATAACCCACAAACTACTCTTAAGTAAATCTGCTCTCTATTAGATCCCACTTCTAACCCCATCATGAAATTTCCTAATTGGGTATTGTCTACAGTGATATACCAATTCAACTAAGCTGGTCTTAGTTTCTTGAACTTTCTGAAATATGGAAAATCCTAAATATCTAGAACTAGTCCAAAAAAGAACTTTGGTTGAGATGTTAACCCAATCTTGAAATCAATAAGTGTAGAGGATGTACTCTATACAAAATTGATCTTAACTATAAGAAAATAGTCTTCCAGAATATTTAGAACTTCCAGAAAACTCTTCCAGAACTACATAACAGTTACTCTAAAAAGCAATTCTCTTACAAGTGGGCTGACAGATCTCTGAAGTCTGAGACTCTAACATACTTCAAGTTAGGGATCAACCATAGTATATGTCTGAAGATCTGATGAATCTTCTTAGTGGTCCTTGTTTTACATATATCTATAGGAGTGGTATCTTATATGTAAGTACACAACCTCCAAGCCACCAAAATTGCATGGCATCCTCAGAACTAATTTGGAAACCACATGCGAGACTACAAAACAAGAGATCATCTGATTACATAAAATACACCAGCAAGCACGAGAACCCACCACCAAGATACAAGAATACTAGAAGAAGTACTACAACCATAAGACTGACTCTGAACCACTATAACTAGTTTGGTGTACTGTACTATTATAAAAGAAAACTGAAAGTACCAAACTCAAACTGAGACAAGAAGAACCCTATCTCATCTATCAAAAGGTTTATGAACTGTACTTATCAATTCAAGACCAAGATATACTGTGACTATATAAGACCTCATTACTTAGCTGAAGCAAAACACATTTGAACAACTCCATTCACTCTATCTGTGTTACCTCCATTGGAGAGTGACAGACACTTCATCTGAACTCAAGAAAGCTGACAATGTCGAAACCAATCTCAAGCTATCTACATGACAGATATTACTACTAGAAATTGCCTCGGATTACAGAAAATATCATTTCCGAGAGGTTCAAACCCCCAGCTGCGACATTGGGAGCCCTTGCCCTAGACGAGAATGGTCAGTCCTTGCAAATGTACCAGCAGACCAAAAAAAAAGAGAACCAAGACCTGTTATCCTTGTACAACCACCGCCACCAAGGACAGCCTTAATCTTACAAGAGATAGAAGTAATGATACCTTGAAACTGATGATATCAGAAGTCAGAAAACTGCTCAGACTTTGCCAGTGATGATGTCATCAATAGTGATGTCATCGAAGACTATCCAGACAGTGCCTAAACCTATAAATAGCTTAGTAGTTATAGTATAGTTAGATTAGCCTTATACAATGTGACTGTGAACTGACTCAGCAGTCAGATGATCTCTTGATATATCAGATCACCATTGTACTATGTGACTATATTCTGACTCAGTAAAGTACTTAGTGCTACATCCATATTTAGCATAGTCCAGATAGCCCCTCACTAGTATAAATACCCCCTCCCCCAGACCTCAGAATCTCAGACTTGAACAGACTCGAACACACAAGAACATTCCTGAATACTTCCCCACAATATCCCTTTATACAACTACTCTTAGTATAGTAATATCATGAATAGCGAATAAACCTATTTAATAACCCACAAACCACTCTTAAGTAAATCTGCCCCCCATTAGGTCCTACTCCTAACCCCGTCACAAAATTTCCTAATTGGGTATTGTCTGCAGTAATACACCGATTCAACTAAGCTGATCTTAGTTTTTTGAACTTCCTGAAATACAGAAAATCCTGAATATCCAGAACTAGTCCGAAAAAGGACTTTGGTTGAGACGTCAACCCGATCTTGAAATCAATAAGCATAGAGGATGTACTCCATATGAAATTGATCTTGACCATAAGAAAACAGTCTTCTAGAATATTCAGAACTTCCAGAAAACTCTTTCAGAATTATGTAATGGTTACCCTAAAAAGCAACCCTCTTATATTATAACTCTTAAGGGCTGGTCTATGAGAACTCCTGATAAAGAAGGTTTCCTATTTCATACTTCTGCTATATTTGGAGGCATTTGGTAACAATGGTGATCCTTGTTTCTATTTTACAGTGATAGAGAATAAAGTGATAAGGATTCCCAGTACCCAGATTGAGGCTAGGAGTCTTTCTTATACAGGTTCTCATGGCTCTTCTGATGTCTTTGTAAGCGCACAACCTCCAAGCCACAGAAATCACACGTCATCCTCTGAACAAGCCACCAAAATCATACACGATCTTCAAACAAATCTGGAAATCACCTGTAAGATCATAAAGCTGAGTCAAACAGAAGTCATAGCGCACAAAGCTGAGTCAATACCAAGTCACGGAACACAAGATTCACACAAATGGAATCTTATCAATCCAGAACAAATGCATATATACCCAGCCCCGAGACATGTCAAAACACAGAACCAAAACAAATAATAACCACAACTTCCAAATATACAAATATGACCACTGAGATCTACAACTGCATCCGTGCTGACATTTGGAATGCCATTGTCAACCGAGCCACACCCCCTCTGCCCCTCATGAATATCTACAGCCAAGCACCTCTCTACTTCATGGAAGCCCGATGGAATGCCCTGAACATGCTTAACGAGGCCCACCGGATTGGACAAATCTCAAGCTACTACCAGATCGGCCGCCTCCTGGAAGACATGGTTGAACACCACTATGATACAGACATTACCCAGATGTCTCAACACCAGAAGCTCATTGCCTGCAAACACCGAGAGCTCTTCTACGAGTACAGCACCTTTATTCCCCGCCTCCGAGTTACTACCAGCGAAATGGTTGCTACCCTGTCCTATGGCCAAATCGACGACATGATACAAGAATTCAACCATAAGTACCTTGAGTATATTGAAACCACAGACAGAACCTTCCCGCACCCCAATGACCACATCCTGCAAATGCCCCAAATTGGGTATGTCATAAAAGACATCTACGATATAATCAACTTCGACAAAGACGAAGCAGAAGACAATGATCCTTCTGATGCCGACATGACCTCAAGCCAAGGATCTCTACCAACTCTGATCACACTACCAACTCTGCTGATAAACTTACAACAGTTCATAATCACATACGAGACTTATTGGGACAATGACCACTGGCACGAATACCAATCTGCATTCACCCCTGATTACTTCAACTACAATGAAGAGACTGGAGAACACAACCTGTACCTTCAGACAACCCTCGAGATCGAACCAACCACTCCACTACTTGAGTACGAACGACATGAACCACAGCCACCAGCATACTACAACCCCGCAACTCATAGTACTGTAACCTATAGAAGGTATGCAGACAGCGAATCCGATGAAAGCGAAGACAATACACCCCTCCTTCGCCCACCAATACCTTATCCAATGTACGAGACAGATGATGCTATTCTGTGGGACAAAGATGAAGTCCCAATGTATTATTACCTCAGCGAACAAGGAGAAGTAATCTGCAAACCACTCTTCCTAGACGACTACTTCATCAGAGATGATGACATTGATAGTGATGTCATCGAAAGCTATTCAGACAGTGTCTAAACCATAAATAGCTTAGCAGTCATAGTATAGTTAGATTAGCCTTATACAACGTAACTGTGAACTGACTCAGCAGTCAGACGATCTCTTGACATGTTAGATCACACTTGTACTACGTGACTGCATTCCAACTCAGCAAGGCACTTAGTGCTATATCCATATTTAGCATAGTCCAGATAGCCCCTCACTAGTATAAATACCCCCTCCCCCAGACCTCAGAATCTGAGACTTGAACAGACCTGAACAATCCGAACAACTTCTGAGTACTTCCCCCCAATATCCCTTCACACAACTACTCCTATATAGTAATATCATGAATAGCAAATAAACCTATTTAATAACCCACAAACTACTCTTAAGTAAATCTGCCCCCCATTAGGTCCTACTCCTAACCCCATCACGAAATTTCCTAATTGGGTATTGTCTGCAGCGATATGCCAATTCATCTAAGCTGGCCTTAGTTTCTTAAACTTCCTGAAATACGGAAAATCCTGAATATCCAGAACTAGTCCATTGAAAGGACTTTGGTTGAGACGTCAACCCGATCTTGAAATCAATAAGCATAGAGGACGTACTCCATATGAAATTGATCTTGACCATAAGAAAATAGTCTTCTAGAATATCCAGAACTTCCAGAAAACCCTTCCAGAACTACATAACAGTTACCCTAAAAAGCAACCCTCTTACAACTTGGTAGCAGCGGTTTACAATCCAATTCCGCTTCAAGACGCTTCCTCACCCCACTACAAACCCTTCTGCGAATTCCTACAAGTTGGTATAAAGCCCAACCTCTGAACTGGAATTTATTCTGAACCATCTGACAATCTGGAGAGAATTGAACCTGACGTACAAGGACAATTTGACCTCCACACCTGCAACAAGTGGGACAAACTTCATTTAAAGAAAGAAGTACTCCAATTAAACCAGCAAATAGGCGAAACCCTATTCACCGAACTCCTTGCACTACACCCAGCAAGTCAAGACGAAGAAGGTCTTATAGAAGCCTTCTTTACTCTTCTCAACAGGAGTTTTGTCAGCTCCACAAACCTGAGCGACCTAGGACAACCAGCAGCAGTCTTTCTAGCCTTAGTTCCTCATGAAGCCCAAGCCTCTGTAGCCAAGTGGCTCAACTCTACCGACTTTTACCATACCAGGACCAAGACCGCATTATACTACCAATTCCAGAACAGCAAGGCCCACCATATTCTTAAAGAAAAAGTAAGAGAAACCCTTCATCAACTACCTGATCCCGAACCTAAAGTAGGCCCTGCTACAACACTATCTGAATCTGAAACCAATACCGAACCAGAACTTGACTTTGAATTAAGTCTATCTGAAATCAGATATACAACTGATTCTGTCTACTTTAATGCCGAGCAAACCCAAGTACATGGGGACCAAACTGAAGAAGAGGAGGAGTATCTCAGTGAATTTGATCCTGGATATACCGCCGAAGGAAACGAACCTCTATCAGGACAGAATACAGGACAGAACACACCTACACAGCAATAGACAGCTATCTATCAAGCCCTTACTCCAGACCCATAACTATTACTCCAGCAACTTACACAGACCCAAAGAACCCCATTACACTCTGCACCAGTACCTCAAGTAGTACCAGTAACACCACTATCAGCAGTCCAACCTCCTTCAGTAAACAACATGGCAAACCAACAGATTCTAGACCTCACAGCCCAGGTAGCCATAATGGCAGCAACCATTACTGCCTTAGCTGAACAGACCCAACCTACAAAAAATCTGAGTCTACCTATCTTCAATGGTACTGCACAGGAAATCCAAAGCTTCATTAGTGTAGTTGACACCAACTTCGAAGCCAATCAATAGACCAATGAGTGAGTTGCTGACCGCGTTCTGACAAACAATCAAGACCACACTCTGGAACAACTCTTTGCGACCACTACAGCCTATGTCCGCTGAGTTGTTACATTCTTCCAAGGACCTGCCGAAGAATGGTGGCGAACCCTTCCTGAAAAATCCCTCACATGGGACACCCAACCTGCAGTAGTTGCTCAGAATGCAGCAAATAATGCCCCAGGATATGGAGCCCATCCTGCAGCCCCTGGACTTAAACAACTCATGATTGCTCAATATCGCAGCGAAACCATGATCGCTGAATCCCGAGTAAAACTTTGCAACCTCAAATTTGATGTACATGGTAAGGAGGAATTCGAAACCTTCTGTACAAAACTTGAGTCACTCCTGAACACCGTTGGCCTAGGATACATTGCCAATGACGAAGCACGAAATGGTACAAGAGTAGACCATTTATTCGATGCCCTGCCTGAATGGCTTACTAGAAAAATCCGAGAACAAGGACGCCCAGTTGGTTGTGACCATCAACAATGGTGTCTAGCAAGAATCAAGACTATGGTCAAGCGGATCCTAACAGCCAGACCCATTCTGCCCAGAAGACAATTCAACAACAAGGAAAAGACTTGGACCAAGAAAGAAGAACCCAAGCATGAAGCATCCCAAGCTCCCTCATCATCCACTTCATGGACACCCAGAAATCATGAACCCACCCAGCCGAGTACCTTCAAGAAACTCACTGAAGGTGAAAGGAATAAACTTAGAAGAAGCAGAGCATGCTTCAATTGCCAAAAGACAGGACACATGGCCAGTGCCTGCC
This sequence comes from Jimgerdemannia flammicorona, assembly GCA_003990745.1. Classification (NCBI taxonomy): domain Eukaryota; kingdom Fungi; phylum Mucoromycota; class Endogonomycetes; order Endogonales; family Endogonaceae; genus Jimgerdemannia; species Jimgerdemannia flammicorona. The sequence continues at coordinate 836 of RBNI01001038.1, read as the reverse complement.
CTAACCAAAAACCACGAACAGCAACATGAGCAACTGTTACCACTCTGCACCATCTCAACAATCTGACCACCAGAACACTAGACTTTGTCAAGTTGAGACAAACTGCTAAGGCCCCAACCAAAGGAAGTCAAAAAGCAGCTGGATATGACCTGTATGCAGCCGAAGAAGCTACAGTCTCCAACCGAGAAGTCAAACAAGTCTACACAGGAATCAGTATCCAAATCCCTGAAGGACATGTTGGAAGAATATGCTGTTGCAGCAGCCTAGCATTGAAAGGACTCTCAGTAGAAGGAGGAGTCATTGACGAAGACTATACAGGCAAAATTATTATCCTCATCCGAAACCACAGTTGGACACCCTTCAAGATTCCCATTGGATTCTGTATTGCCCAGATCCTATTCGAAAAAATCGAGTCAAACCTGATAGTCAAGGAAGTCCCTGAACTACTGCCCACCATCGGATCCAAAGGATTCAGTTCATCAAACAAGGCCCCAGTCCAACCTACCATGAACAAAGAAGAACAATTCTACAAGAAAATCAAAGACGGATATGTACCAAGTAGCTGATGCCCCCATGGTATTGGAATGTACTCTTCCCGAATGATTGATGATTGCTTCTCTTGTGTCAATGAACTGGCTCAAAGAAGAACTAACAGAAGGAAAGCTCCTACAACCGAAATCACCACCATTGGATCAGACAAACTGCTTACACTTAAAGCCTTTGTCAATTGAGTACCTGTCAAGATTATGATAGACAGTGGTGTCTCAGGCAACTTCATCAATGAAGAAACAGCCAACAGACTCAAGGTCTTCACCTCTCCAGTACAACAAACCCAA
>RBNI01001037.1:0-24880 GCA_003990745.1 Jimgerdemannia flammicorona | reverse complement strand
AAAAAAAAAAAAAAAATAATCAAATAGTATGATGAAAATTGGAAAGAGAAGGAAGAGAGAGTATAAAGTAGATAAAGAGAGAGAGAGAGAAGGAAGGGGGAATAAGAGAGAGAGAGAAAGAAAGAGTAAACAATAGACCATTCAATAGAGGTAAGCAGGTCACAAATGATAGAAATAGGATAAGTATAATGATAGACTATAAAGTTGCTGAGAACTCAGACAGCAGATATCTAGTCAGAATAACAAAAGTAGTATAAAGCAAGATGACAAATCTTACCATAAATATACTCATAAAGAGTATACTAATAATTAAGCATGATTACCTTTCTCTAGTAATATTCAGATTATATAAACTTCAGACAATACTTCAAATAATGTTTTTAGTGAAAAAGTACTAATAATATAGTGAGCAATGAGAAATCTAGAGAGTATATGGGGCAGGGTGGCCCAAGTGCCTTTGATTGGCAATATGTAGAGGTGCAGGTTTGGAGATACCAAGTATCTCTCTGAGGAGACAGGAGGCTGGCAGTAGTAGAAGAGGTAGAACAAGGCAGCAGGGGAGTGGATGGTTGACCTTTACCAATAAGGTCAAGATGAGAGTATGAGTGATAGGTCTGGATAGGTGGCTGGAGCTGGAGAAGAGAAAGATAGCTGCAGAGGAGAGAGAGGGAGCCCCTCTGGAGGGCTAGAGTAGTGGGGCTAATAGTGTAGTAGCTGATGGGGTAACTGCTGATAAGAGAGTAATAGACAATCAGAAAAAAAATCTAGATGAGACTGCTAATAGTGAACTGAGTTATAGAAAGGGTATGAGATCTGGGGACCTTGCCAATAGTGTGACAAGGCTGGTGGTAGCTCTGTTACTCAAGAAGTCAAGATCTGAATTTATAGTCATGATGTATTTCTGAGACCTAACAGTAATAGCAAAGAAGATACTGGGGCTCATGACTAAAGAGGTGAAGGGTGCAGCCTCAGTGAAGTTTTTGAAAAAGCTCAAGTCAGTGAAGGTTGGCTTTGAGAAGGAAGAGTTGATGTTGGGGGCTTTGGTAAAAAAACTGGTGATCAGAAGGATGATAGTTTCAATAGTGAGATATATATACTAGGACTCCCAGGTGGTTCAACTAGTGGAAGCAGACCTGCTAACTATTAGAAAGAAAAAGTAAGGCAGCTGATAGAGGATACTATCAAGGAGTTTAGTGATATTATTGATGTTAGATTTTGGGTCTGAGAGGGGACAGAGCTCAGGACTGGAGATGTAGATATCTGAGTGAGACTGGTAGATAAGGAGAATACTGGAAAAGAGAGAGACTGGCTGGTAGTACTAGTGAAATGCAAGGTGTCAAGAGTACTAGAGACTCTAGAGGAGAAGAAGGACCTGTTGAAGGTACTGAAAGATATAATAGGAGCAGTCGAGAGGAGGTAGAAGGCTTGGAAGGAGTATGAGACTAGGGTGGTGATTGAGGTCATCAATGGTAAGAAGGTGTAGATATACTGAGTTCTCTGGAAAAAGGCACAGGAGAGGAAGGTGTAGAGAGAGCTGTTATTATGCCTGGAAGGAGAACTGAAGGGGGCTATAATGACCAGAGGAGAGGGCATGAGGGCTAGTATGTGGGCTGAGATAGGGCAACAAGGGGAAGGCCAGGGGGGTGAATTGAGACTGGGGTTGAAGGAGGTAGCAGCAGATACAGAGATGGTAGAGGAATTCTTGATTCAGTATAGAGTGTCTGGCATTGGAGAGGAGGAGCTGCAGGATGTGTTCAAAGATGGATAGGATGAATTCAGGAAGACTGAGAAGGGAGAGAGTAGGGGAGCAGAAGGGCAGGAGTCAGCTAGGAGGGAGGAGATACATAGTTGGTAGAGAGAAGTGGCTTGGAAGATAATGAAGAATATAGCAGTAGAGGAGTTGGGAGAGGTAGATTTTTGTATGATCAGTGAGGCCTTCTGGGGAGAAGTGCTGAGGAGTGAAGGTGTGAAAAGAAGACTGAGAGATAAGATGATGGTGACACTGTTAGAGAAGAAGAAGTATGAGGTAGATGGGGCCCAAGAGGCAACTCTTTTGAATATTGTGAATGAGAGCACTTCATATCTGTGGGGGCCAAGGAATGGGTGGGCAAAATAGCAGATAGTATATAAGGAGTATTGTGCAATCATGGAAATAGTGAATGGGGAGAACTGTATAGAGTTGTTGGCAGCTCTAGATAAATAGTAGGAATTGGAGACAGAGGTTGAAGCTGAGCAGAACTTGGATTTGGTAGGAGAAAATATGAGCATGGAATTATAGAGTAGACTTATATCTCCATAACATTATTCACTATGAACAGTACAACTAATATATTCTCTATAAATATCAATAGTCTTCAGGAGGCAGAGAGACATTGCAATATCTTTGGCTGGCTTCTACTTCAGAATATGAGGTGTGAAGTTGTAGTTGATAGATTAAAATAGATTAGAGAGTGGGGGGGAGAGCAGTAGTGTAATAGGGAAAGGTAGGAATATTGGTCAGGAGGAGGAAAGAAGATATTGAGAACTTTGGACATTAGGGGAGCAGATTTATATGGGGGTCATGGCAGAGGCTGGACTGGGGTAACATAGTTGTGAGTTCTTGCTACTGTCTGGCAGACTAGAGTAGAATAGATATAGAGATTGTAAGACTCTAGTGTTCTGGTGGGGGCTGGGGTAGACTGCCTGGGTGGGGACTTTAATATGGTCCAGGACTGCAGACTGGATAAGACTAATGGAGAGAGGGGAATGTTTGAGAGAAGTAGAGAGATAGAGGATTGGGAGGAGATTGAGAGGCTTGGTGCTCTAGTAGATACAGTGAGATTACAGAAAAGTGAATATCAGATATATATATTAGGTAGGAGGGCTGGACTCTAGGATTGATTGGATATTGACTACTAAGTGCTAGGGGGAGATGGTCTGGAAGAGGGTGGAGGTGGAATAGTGCCTCTGGTTAGATCATTGGGGTGTCTGGGGAAGAGAGAGGTTTAGAGAGAGTGAGGAGGGGTCTGGATATTGATATCTGAACTCCTCTCTGTTAGATGAGACTGCTCTGTGGGATTCTTAGGTGAGAAGAATTAAGTCTCAGATTGTAGCATGAAAGAGGACAGACCTGAACATTAGAGACCAGTAGCATAGACTAAAGTCTGAGACTCAGTGTTTTTGGGAGGAGGTAGAGAAGATATGGAGTGCTTAGAGATATAGGAGTGTCCAGTGAGTATTCTGATAGTTGGAAAGCTTCTATTACAATGGGCAGAGCTATTAGAAGAAGAAGGGGGGATGGACTGGCAGGTTCAGCAGACTAAGTTAGAGGTGGTTGAACTACAAAACTTACTGAAAAGAGAGGAGAATATATAGGTATAAGTATTAGTAGCTAGGTTGAGATAGCAAGGACTGAAGGAAGGAGAATAACCAATCAAATTTCTGTTGAGACTTCTTAGAGTAAAGAGAGCTCAGCATAGGTAGGATAGAGTATTGGATGAGGATAGAGAGATGGTGGTGGGGGTACAGAGTATACTAGGATAGTTGAGTGATCATTGAAGTAGACTTTAGAGTGAGGAGGAGAAAGAGGAAGATGAGCTAGATATTGAGCAATATCTGGAAGAGTGGTACCCTGCTCTGGCTATGGATCTGGGGGAACTTGGAGCACTAGTACAGTAGGAGGAGATCATCTGAGTCCTGGCTTCAATGAGTCTGAGCACTACTTCTAGAGAGAATAGACTGCTATGGGATTTTTGAAAGAAGATGACATTGGTGGAAGAGGTGCTGGAGGAGATGATACAGATGTGTGATGAGGTTATTGATACTGGGGTATAGATTGGGAGACAGCAGTTAGGACTGGTGACTTTGTTGTATAAAGACAAAGAGAAGAGGGAGAATTGAAAAAACTAAAGGCTAATTATGTTTCTTAATATGAACTATAAGTTAGTGACAAAGGTTCTGATGGCCAGGTTGCAGGGAGTGGCTCAACAGATGTTAGGAAAGGAGTAGAGGAGCTTTGTTAGGGATCACCTTATTAGGGATAGCACTGCCTAGATCTATGATATTATAGAAGAAGCAAGAGCTTCAAAAGTAGATAGCTGCCTAGTGTTCTTAGATCAGAAGAAGGCCTATGACAGAGTTTAGAGAGTCTGGCTTAGTATAGTACTATGGTATATTAGTGTTCCTCAGAACATTCAATGTACTATTATCAGTTTGCTGGAAGAGAGCCAGGCAGCTATTTTGACAAATAGCTATAGGAGAACCTCCTTTTTCCTAGAAAGAGAGGTGCTGCAGAGAGACCCACTCTCTTCTATTCTATATGCCTTTACTTTGAAACTACTGTTGGATAGGATTAGGTGCAGAGTGGGAGGTTTGGATATTCTTGGGATAAATTGGAAGATAGAGGCCTTTGTAGATAACATGGTGGTTGGATTAGAATTGGTAAAGGATGTAGCCAAACTGAAGAGAGCAGTAGAATGGTATGAGAGGTGTGCTGGGGTGAGACTTAACTGACACAAGTGTGAGACAATGGTACTTAGGAAAGGAGTGGTAGGGGGGGACATTATTGGAATAATTATCCCTGCTAAAGAGGTGGTCTGGTATCTAGGAATCTACTTATTGGTATATAGCTCACTGTTATTCAGAGAGTGGTGAAAATATAAGCTGGTAGAATGGGGTAGAGTGCTAGTGGACTGAGGGGGTTGATACATTTTACTGGTAGGTAGGGTGATAGTACTGAATACCTACTGGATGCTGAAGCCCTGATATCTAGGATACTATCTAGACTTTCTAAATTAGGTGGTTAAGAGGCTTTTGAAGATAGCCTACTCATGACTCTGGGCTGGGAGATATAGCCAAATCAGATAGGAGATCCTGTGGGCTATAGAGGGCTTGGTCTGATAGACTTTATCAAATATCTACACTGTCTGAGGACTTGGTGATTGAAACATATTAGTGAGTTGAGGGAAGGAGAATGAGTACCCCTAATGTATATATTTGGGAGATATGGGTGTTGCCTAGGGGAGGATCTGGTGACTTACTCTCTCTAGTAGCACTAGAGGAGAGCTAAAAGATATATTACAAAGGCTTTTAGTGAGAAGTAGTAGATGGGGCCCACCACATTGATATCCAATAGAGGAGTAAGGAGAGAGAAGAGGACTGGGGGCCTCAGATGTAGAGGTGGGACCATCTTCTGTTAGAGAGTAGTCAGGTGGAGGACTTTAGTCTTGAGAATAGAATATAGTGTCTTAGAAAATAGAAGTGAGATCTCTGGCTAAAGGCCTGGCAGGGGGGTCAGTATTGATGAAGGATAGTACTGAGCCAGTGTCTGGTCTTGGAATAAAGTAGTAATAAGGTAGCTCTCTCCCAAGTTCTGGGTTGTGTGGTGGAGGTTCCTGAGGTAGAATATAATGCTAAACTTCTAGTTGGAGCACTTGGTGAAAGGAGATACCTTTGATTATAAGGAATACTATGATATAGGGTAGGAGAGTGAGATGGTATAGACTCCAAAACACTAGTTGGGGGAGTGTGAGAGTTTGGGGATTTTCTGGACAAGAATTGGATAGAGGTTGGGGGTGGTGGCCTCTATGTCTGGAGAAGAGAGATGATGGATAGCCCTGTAGTTGCATCTGATGGGAAGTGTGGATAATGAGTGGCTGACTATAGAATGAGTGATAGTAGTGTGGGTTACATTCTTTCTCTAGTAATATTTGGGTTATATAATCTTTTGGCAATACTTATGATATAGTTTTTGGAGAAAGATACTAGTATCATAGCAACTAATGAGTATTCTAATATATGTACTAGGCAAGATGGCCCTGGTGTATTCAACTAGCAGTATATGGAGAGGGGCCCCAGCTTGGAGAGAAGCATGAGGGACCTGCTGGCAGGAGGATGTGATATGGGAGAGAACAGTACTAGAGGACAAGAGACTGAGAGGGTGAGCTTTATAGATAAGGTGAGGGGGGGGTCGGCAAGGGACTGGACTGGAGGGTTGGCTGAGGAGAGGCAAGGAGACAGTAAAGACTGCAGAGCAATGGCTTCCAGAGGGTATCCTTCTGAGGGGTCAGAGTAGTGGGGCTGGTGGTATAGCAGCTGAGGAGAAGATTACTGATAGGAGTATGATGGGTAATCTGGAAAAAAATCTAGATGGAACTACTAATAGTGGACTGAGCTATGGGAAAAGCATAAGGCCTAGTAATCTAGCTGATGGTGTAATGGGTCTAGTAGTAGTATCATTACTCCAGAAGTTGATCTTGGAGTTTACAATCATACTGTACTTTCAGGACTTGATAGTGATAACAAGAATAATCTTGGGGCTAATTGTAAAGCAGATGGATAAAGTAGTATCAGTGAAGTTTCTGAGGGGCTTGGAAGGAGTAGAGGTGAGCTTTGAAGAGGCTGAGTCATTGAAAGCTATACTGAAGACAGAATTGACTATTGGGGAAATGTATGTTCTGATAGCATAATACTTGAGGTGGGACCCCAGGGTGATGCAACTTCTGGTGAAAGGAGTGCTTACTGTGATGGCTATGAAGATGAGAAGAAGAGTGGAGGAGGTCTTGACAGAGTATGAAGAGATAGTTGATATTAGCTTTCAAGTCTGGGAAGGGACCTCATTTAGGACAGGAGATGTTGATGTTTGGCTTCAGCTGACAGGAAGGGAGGCTATCAGAAAGACTCATGATTGACTATTGATAATAATGTGGGGGGCCTTTATGTACAAGATGATGAGGGTAAAGGGGAGTGAGGAGGAGGAGGAGGAGGATTTGTTGGAGGCATTGGAGAAGATAAGTAGAGTAGTAGAGCAGAGGGTGAAGGCTTGGAAGGAGTATATAGAGTTGGTGCATTTAGAGATTGTAGATGGGAAGTATGTCTACATTGACAAGAGGCTGTGAGAGAGGTCTCAAAGGTACAAGAGGTAGAGGGAGTTGTTGGCAAGCCTGGAAGAAAGGGTAAAGAAGGATACTGGTGGTATTGAGGAGTCTGAGAGTGCAAAAGTGAGTGCCTGAACAAGTAAGAGAGGAGGGGATATAGAGAAGGGTCTAGATGAGGCTGGGAAGGTATCAAGAAATGACCCATATATAGATAGTATGTTCAAAGTCTGGGAGGACACCCCCCCTCTTATCAGGTAGGATCCAGCTATAAGGAGCCAGGTGGTAGAGGATGTACTAATGTGTAATACCCAGTAAGTATACTTTGGAGTTCCTGAGATAGTGAAAGGGGGATAGGTAGTGGCAGTTGGTGAGGATGAACTGGTGGATGTCTCAGAGGAGGAGTGGGATAAGACTATAAGTACAGGGATAGATACCTCAATGCTGAGTACAGGAAGACCAGTAACTCTAGGGGAAAAAGAGGTGGGGAACTTACTCTGGATGTGCTGGATGATGAATAACTTCATAGCTAAAAAGTTGGGTGAAGTAGATCTGAGAGTAATGAGTGATGAGCATTGGGTACAGATCCTATATAGTGATGGAGTGGTGGAGGTGCTGAAGGTGGGAGTGCTTGCAATTTTCCTAGAAGAGAAAGAGTATGAGGTTGATAAGGAAAGAGAGGCTAAACTGGTAATTATTGCTAGTGAGAGGGCTGCCTTCTGTTGGGCAGAGTATCATGGATTGTAGCTTTGGCAAGAGGCCTGCCTGGAGTATTGTAAGGACTTTGAGATAAAGGAGGATGGGGAGATGGCTGAACTTCTGATTAGATTGGAGGTGAAGAAGGCTGAAGTAGAGGTATTGGCTGTGGAATACAACTTGGACTTAGTACAGGAGGAGATAAATGTGGATTTATAGAGGATGGACATGATGCTTAACATTATTTCTTATGAATAATATAACAAATATTTTCTCTATGAACATGAATGGACTGAGAGAATCAGTACAAAGATGGAATATCTTTATATAGATAAAGGGATTAGAGGCTGCTCTTTTTCTATTGCAGGATATTAGATATGAGGATGACTTAGATAGACTAGAGTAGATGAGAGAATAGAGAGATGTGGCAGTATAGAAGGGTAAGATTGGAATCTTGGTTTAGAGAGATAAAGAGGAGATATAGGATATGGAAGACTAGGAGGACCAGCTGGTGTAGGGTGAGTGGTATTGACCTGATTGGGAGTCAGTTACTGTGGGTTCATACTACTGCCCTGCTGTATAGGGTGAGTGGGTAGAGTAGGTAGAAGGTCTTAGGGAAAGTGGAATCCTCATGGAGGCTGGAGTAGATATTCTCAGTGGAGACTTTAACATAGTCTAGGATATATTGGTGGATAGGACTGATGGTGAGAGGGGTGCAGAGGGAAAGAGTGGGGGCCTGGTGATATGGGAGAATGTAGAAAGGCTGGGCTCTCTGGTAGATACTAGAAGGAGATTCTGGGAAGATAGACAAGTATATACATACTGGATGAATGGCCTGAGAATGAGGATCAACTAGATACTGACTGTAGATTGCTGAGAACCAGATGTTTGAAAGTCACTAGAGGCTGAGTGGTATCTATAGTCTGATTATTAGGGGTTGTTGGAATAGGAATATTTTGGGGGGAGTGGAGATGGACCTGGACATTAGCACCTAAACTCCTCTTTATTAGCTGAGAAGGTATTGTAGGATAAGTGGGCAGAGGAAATTCAGTGGAGGGTAGAGAGTTGAGTATAAGAGGGTACTATAATTGGTGTTTAGTGGGCAAGATTGAAGGAGACTACTAGGGTTTATTGGAGGGAAGTAGGCAAGGTAGCAGACAGATAGCAGAGAAGGAGGGTGAACTGGGCTTCTGCTAGACTGGCTTGACTTTTAGAGAAGTAGGCTGACCTTTTGGCCCTGGAGGGGGTGGAGGACTAAAGGTTACACCAGGCTAAGATAGAGGTCACTGAGCTATGACAGGTGTTGAGAGAAGAGGAGGAGATATAAGTGTAGAGTTTGGCTACCCAATTATGCTGACAGAGACTGGAGGAGGGGGAGAGGCCATCTAAGCATCCTTTGAGGATCCTGCAGACAAAGAGAGTGAGGCAGAGATGGGAGAGGGTGCTGACTTCAGATGGGCTACTAGTGCATAGTTCACAAGATATTTTGAGTTCACTCAAGGAGAGGTAGAGCAGTTTGTAGAGTGAGAAGGAGGGTGGGGCAATAGCTACTACTATTGTGCATACTTTGGAGGATTGGTACCCACTACAAGTAGATGGGTTGGATAGCTTAGTAATGCTGGTTCAAGAGGAGAAGATTTGCCAGATTCTTGCTGTAACTATACTGAATACAGTATCTGGAGAAGATGGTCTGCCCTGGGACTTTTGGAAGAAGATGCTGAGAGTACCTGGAGTATTGGGAGAGATGATAGCAATGTATGATTTGGTACTATAGTCAGGGAGGTGGATGGAGGAGCAAGATCTAGGGCTAGTGATACTACTTTATAAGAACAAGGATAGAAGAGAAGACTGGAAGAATTGGTGACTTATTATACTTCTGGATATGGACAGAAAGTTAGTCACTAAGGTAGTGGTGGTAAGGTTACAGAAGGTAGCCTAGCAAGTTTTGGGTGAGGAGCAGCAAGAGTTTGTAGGTGGCTGGCTCATTCAGGATAGTATGGCCTGAGTGTATAGTATTATTGAAGGGACTCAAGCCTGTGAACTGAATGAGAGACTGGTTTTCTTAGATCAGGAGAAAGCTTATGACCATGTGTAGCAAGTCTGGCTAGTGAAGGTTCTGGACAGGATTGGTATTCCTCAGTAGTTTTAAGTAGCAATAATTAGCTTACTGAAAAAGAGTTGAACAGTACTCATATACAATGGACATAGAGGAGTAGCCTTCTCTCTGGGGAGGGGTGTTTTCCAAGAAGACCCCCTGTTCTTGATTTTATATATTCTGTCCTTAAAGCTATTGTTAGATAGAATTTAGTAGAAGATAGTGGGGCTCTCCATATTCAGTATTGTGTAGAAGGTTGGTATCTTTATAGATAATATAGTAGTCAGTCTAGAGTTAATTGCTGATGTCAAGGAACTCTGGGAAATAGTGAAGTAGTATGGACATACTCTGGGGCTAAACTTAACTAGCATAAGTATGAAACAATAGTATTAGGTAATAGTCTGGTAGGAGGGGATATTATTGGGACAATTGTCCCTACTAGAGAGGCTGTGAGATACTTAGGCATTTATCTCTCTATATATGAATTAGTTCTGCTATATATTTAGTGAGAGCAATGAGTGGCTAACTGGAGAGAGGTCCTGAGAGATTGGGGAGGCCACCACCTGTCTTTGGTAGAGTGCATTGCAATTTTGAATATCTACTAGCTACTGAAGTTATAGTATTTGGTATATTATCTAAACTTTTTAGCCTGAGTGGTAAAGAGGTTATTGAAGCTGGCAAAAGATTAGATCTGGACTGGGCAGAGGAGTCAGATTAGCTGGGAAATTTTGTCATTACCAGTGGCTAGAGGAGGCCTTGGGCTAGTTAACTTCCTGAAGAGACTATATTGTCTATAAGTATAGTGACTAAAGAGAGCAGTGGAACTGAGGGGTGGTAGTTGGGTTTCTCTGATAAAGAAGATCTAGAAGATATAGTACTCATTAAGAAGAGCTACTGGAGATTTGCTGTCCTTGATTGGGCTTCCAAATAGAGGGCAAATGAGATATAAGAGCTTCTGGTAGGGGGTAGTAGATAGAGCTTACTGCATTAGGATTCACTGGTAGAAAGATAAAGGAGAGATATTGTGGGGCCCAGTAATGTAGAGATGGGATCAAGTGTTACTGGGAGACCCTCTCATAGACTTTAATATTGGTGATAGGGTAGAGTGCCAGAGAGAGATAAGACAGAATATATAGCCTAGCAGCTGGCAGGTGGCAGAAATTGGAGAAAAGTGGGATCAAAATAGAGTCTGGACCTAGAGTATAGAGATACAGTGATAGTTGCTACCCAAGTACTGGATAGTGTAGTGGTACATACTGTAGAGGAATATTATGCTCAACTTTTGCTCAGGATATCTTATAGAGGGAGAGAACTTTGATTGTAAGGAGTGTTATAATATAGAACAGAAAGGGGGATTTATACAGATACCAGAATATTGGCTGAGAGAGTGTAAGATACTTGGAGACTTTTGGTTAGCAGTTGGAAATAGGTTGGATATTGTATACAGGGGAGATGGCAAGTGAGAGTAATGAGAAGATCTGAGAGATAGATTGGTGAAGAGAGTGGAGAGAAAGTGGCTGACTTTGGGTTAGGTATTAGTAGTATAGATAGAACTAGCAGGTCACTAGCTATTTGTATTTGAAGAAGAAAAGAATTTGAGTTTGAGAGAGTAGTTGATAAGATGGGAAGGATTGCTAGAGAATATCTTGACAGGCTGGTGGCTGAGTTGGGATCTATAGAGAGATTAGTAATACTATTTGATAGAGAAAATCTGTGGGTAGAGTGAGGAGAAGATTGGAGTAGAGGGTGGCAGAGTGGTTTTTAAGTATGAGAGTGTGGGAGGGGGGGCTCTCTAGGGGTATTAGGTAGTGTGAGGGGTTATTATAATTATATATAATAGATGGATAATAAATAGCAAAGTCTGAGTAACTGATAAATAGTGATGTGAGTTGATTTAGCAGAATACTGATAGAGTGTCTTTGAGGAGAGCCTCAGATTGGCTATTGGAATGAGAGAGGCAAGGTAGGAGTGATTGATGTTGGAGCTTCTAAATGGGTGGTGGGTTGGATGGGGGCCCAAGGGGGGGAGACAGAAGGAGCTAGTAAGGAGGATTGTAGAGAGAAGTAGAGGAAGGATTGAGATATCTAATAGGAGAGTATCCTGGACAATAGATGAGGAAGAAAGAGTCCCATATGGGATAAGATAGGGGAATACTATATATTATTATATTATAGATATAGGAGATAATAAAGATACAGTCCAAGTGACTATAAAAAAAAAAAAAAAAAAAAAAAAAAAAAAAAAAAAAAAAAAAAAAAAAAAAAAAAAAAAAAAAAAAAAAAAAAAAGTACACTAAGAATAATTGGAATAATAGTCAGGAAACTGTTGGGAATATGAGAATTTGGAATAAATAATAGTTTGAAAAGGAGAAAGAGAGATAGAAAGGTCCAAAAAGGAGATACTAGTCATACTAAGTATCTATATAATAGAATGATAGAGAGGGTAGATACTACAAAACATACTAGGAATATCAATACCAGTAATAGTAAGGATAATAAAGTCATTAATATATCAGAAGAAAAAGATATCCCCAGCCCAGAATATAACAGCAAGAGGTGAAGAAGGATTATATAGTATATATATAAAGTTCATAGGCCAGATCAATAAGGTTGATAAAGAGGAGGGGTATAATTTGTTCTCATAGTAATATCAGAAATTTGACAGAAAGAGCCAAGGGCTGACTTGAAAAAATTGAAGTAGTAGATAAGAAGCATAAGCTCAATAATAGAAGTTAATAAAACTGGAGAATCTAAAGAGAAGACAATAGACTTCAAGAAATGAAGGTAATTATCAATCTTGTCAAAATGAATAATAGTGTAGAAGGAGAAGAAATCATCAGAAGACAAATGGGAAAAATAGTAAACAGGTATAATAGTAGAATAGAAAAGTGTGAGCTCCTGAGTATTATAAAGAATAGTATACTCAGACCTAAGTTAGTACTGAAGAAGAGCTATCTATAAGAGGAAGAAGTAGAATAACTACTTCAAAACCTCAGTAATAGGTGAGTAAAAGGTAGCTGTAATAGAATGCCAAGCCAAAGTAGGCTTGTGAACTTTAGAAAGAGTATAGAAAACTGGAAGATGAATATCTTGTAAGGAAAAAGAGTCCTAGAAGAAGTGAAAAACAAGAGGCATAAATGGAGAATCCAAAAGTGAGGCTGCATGAGCCAGATCAACCTAGAGAAGAGAGAGTATCTCATCTAATCCAAGAGCACATGACTCATAAGCCATGGTACAGAGGAGGGCAGTAAGGTCACCAAGGTAGAGTGATTGATAAATAAGAGCAAAACCTTAGTTCTTATCAGTGACTGTGAGCAAATATAAAGACAATTGCTTGACCAATTTAAGTATAGTATATACAGCATGGCTCAAAACCAAATAAGAGTAAGCATGATCTAAAAGGATCAGTGAGCAGGCCATATCTTGAAATATGTAGTTTGAAGAGACATTGGGAGGGGGCACCCATTTTCTAGGAATATAATAGCTAGAGGACAACTTAGTACAATCTTTAAAGAAAATGATAAGATTAAGGACATAATGAAAGCACTTGAGATAAGCTAGGTCAACAAAGGAGAATTGAGAATGAGTTGTCAGAAAAATGAAATGAGGACTCAAGGAGAGTACAAAAGTTTGAAGAGAGGTAAGAGAGCAGTTAGCCTAAGAAAAAGAAGGGGACAAGAACCCCAGAAGAAAAATAAACCTAAAAATTCAGAATAAATAACTGAGAAAGATGAAGGGGAGACAATATGAGGAACCACTCAGGGTATATTAGAAGTGATGACAGGATCTGAGAAGAGACAGAGACATCAGGAGAGAACTAGACTGGAGAGAAGTTTAAGAGTGAGAGGTCTTTCTCTTTCTTTGGACTTTTTTTGAAGGAGGCAAGACAGATGACCTTAAGCAGACCCTATTAGAGTACCAGACCTTATAGTCATAAGTCTTTATACAGTCTTTGCACTCAGGGGCATAGGGGGAGTAAGACTCATTAGAGATAGCAAAAGAGGCAGAGAGGGAGCAAGGACAGGACAGAGTCTTAGAAGAGGAGGAAGAGGTAGTAGTAGAAGTAGCAGCTGGTGGAAGAGTACTCCCATGAGGGCAGGTGGACTTGGCAGGGTGTCAATAGGTCTGATAAAGATGGTTAGAGCAGGCAGAGTAGGGCCAGGAGCCAATAGGATGAATACTGAGACTATGATTACAACAGGAGACAGTCTTAGAGAAGGGGGAGTAGGAAGAGGCTGAAGACTCCTTAGTAGTAGAGGTCTTGAAGGCCTTGGGGGCCTTGGGGTCCTTAGTGGTAGCAGTAGTATAAGAGTGAACCTCAGTATGGGTAGCAGTCTAGACTTTGGCCTGAATGGCCTCAGAGATAAAAATCTTGAGAGAGGTAGAGACAGGAGTAGTAGCAGTAATATAAGTAGTAGCAGTGGTATGAGAGACCTCAGCTTTGTAAAGGCAAGATAGGAAAGAACAGCTGGTAACTAGGAAACAATGAACAGTATTGATATCAGCAGTGGTAGAAGAAATCTCATTAGCTTGAAAGCCACAGAAGGGAGTAGTATCAGCAAGACAAGAGGCAGCAAGGACCATAAAGACAGTATAATCTTGATGGAATTAGCCAGAGGCTATGGAGGTAGCATTATATGCTGGGTTGGTAGCAGCAGTCTTAGTATTGATAGAAGCTTAGCAGATCTCCTTAGAGAAGCCTTAATGATTTTTCTCAGAGAGAACAGAGAACTTGATAGTGAGAGAAACTATAATATTGATATCATATTTAAAATGAACCTCTATGGAGGAGAGAGTGAGAACTAAGTAAAACTGAGCAAAAAGCAGACAGCCTGACAAGTGAAGATCAAGAGAGAGAGAGAGGACAGCAGAAGATATATAGGAATAAAAAGAGATATTGGCAGGGGAGAAGTAGGTAGAGGGGGAAACAGGAAGAGTATCTTCTATAGCTGTATCAGCAGTAGGGACCCCAGAGATAGAAGCAGTAGCAGTAGTAAAAGGGGTGCAATAGAAGCCAGAAAAGGACCAAAAGAACCAGTAAGAGAGGTAAAGCCTAAGTTATTGTCAAAAGAGAAGGAGATGGAAGAGAGGTGAGATATGAGAAAGATGAAAAATAAGTACAGACAAAGAATAGAGCAGAAATTGCATCTATTGTTTATTGCTATACAAAAGCATAGTTCTTATATACAAATACAAAGTTCTAAAAAGGAATAATATGCTACAATATAGAGATAACCAGATTAAGAACCTCATATTATATGAAGATATGTAAGAGAAGAGCCAATTCCAGAGTAAGTATAAAAATCAGAAACAAACAAATCTAAATCAAGATTAAAAAACAACTACAGACTCTGGAAGAGTGAGTATAAGCAAGAAGTGAGATTAAGTAGAGCAAGCTATATGAGCATAAGATCTCAGAGGGGGCCAGGATGTTTTTTAATCTCAATTTGGATTTATTTGTTTCTGATTTTTATACTCATTCTGAGATTGACTCTTCTCTTATCTTTATATAACATAAGGTTCTTAATCTAATTATCTCTATATTATAGTATATTGTTCCTTTTTAGGACTTCATATTTATATATAAGAACTTTACTTTTGCATGACAATAAACAACAGATATAATTTCTATTCTGTTCTTTATCTATTTTTATTTTTCACCTTTCTTATATCTTACCTCTTCTCTATTTATTTCTTCTTCAATAATAGCTCAGACTTTACTCCTCTCACTAGTCCTTCTGGCCCTCCCCTGGCTTCTATTGTACTCTCTCCTACTACTTGATTTGGATTTGTTTGTTTCTGATTTTTATACTTACTCTAGGATTGGCTCCCCCCTTATCTTCATATGATATGAGGTTCTTAACCTAGTTATCTCTATGTTGTGATATATTATTCCTTTTTGGAACTTTATATTTGTATATAAGGATTATGCTTTTGTATAGCAATAAATAATAAATACAATTTCCACCCTATTCTTTGTCTATTCTTATTTCTTACCTTTCTTATATCTTGCCTCTTCTTCATTTCTTTTTTCTTCAATAATGGCTTAGACTTTGCTCCTCTTACTGGTCCTTTCAGCTCTCTTCTGGCTTCTATTGTATCCCTTCCTACTACTGCTAAAGAAAAGATCTTAGAATATTTAGTATAATAAAAAAGAAAACTACAATCTTACTGATATATCACTCATATCTCCTAGTTTAAGGAAAATGAGTAGATATAATAAGTCTAGACAATGTAAGCTAAAGAATATATATAATATATCAAATTTGGAGAAGTTGAACCTCTAACTTATAGTTCTAAAATTAACCTACTATCTATTATACTATAAGATACTAATTTTTAGAATAAAATAAGTAAATATAAGAAAAGTTATAAAAAAAATTTCATAAACTAAGACTAGTAATCCAAATGAGTTAACTGTGAGAATAATAATAAAATTAGGATAAAAGAAGTATAACTCTTTATACTATCAATAACTCTTATATCTAGAAATCTAGACAAAGTATCTATATTTTAATATAGCCTATCAGATAACTAACTCAGTATAGGTTAGCACTTATCAATATAGTTTAAAGAATAGCCATCTTTAACTTCAACTTATATCTAGTCTATACTTAATAGTATAGTAAAATAAAGCCAGAAACTTCTAGGATATTAAAATATATCTAGTATATAGTATGGCAAATCTTTACTAAAAGAACTCAGAATAGATCAAACCTCTAGCCTATAGACCAAAAGTCCAATACCTTAACAAAGTAACTAACTCTCTATAAAAGGTTAAGGAAAATTTAAAAATTTAGCTTTAAAACTTCTTAATTATATATATATTAAACTTTTAATTAAAATATTTAATAGAAAGAGTTATAATGTTAAGCAGAAGAGAGAAATTTATATAGATATCTGAATATTAGCTAAATGAGTGCAAGGTACTTAGTGACTTCTGGACAATAGTTGGGAGTCATCTGGGAGTGAAACAGCAGAATAGTGAAGAGAGAGAAAGATGAGATAATTTGAGAAAGTAATTAATAAGATATATAGGTAATGAGTAACTTACTATTAAGTAAGTATTAGCAGTGTAGGTAGAGTTGGCTGGACACTGGCTGTATGTGTTTGAGGATGAGAGATAGATGGTAGGAATATGTAAGAGGAGTGGTGGATAGGTTAAAGTGATTAATAATCTAATAGTTTTTAAGAAAGAAGGAATGAGAGAGAGATAAAATAGGGTGAGATCAGATTGGAACTATCAGTGTGATATGAGGACTATATGTTTGTTATAGATTAGTTAATAAAGGGGCCTAGTGCCCATGGGAAAAAGAAAAAAAAAAAGAAATATTGAGTTAAAAAATCAATACCCCGTTTCCGTGCTGCCCACGACCTGGGAATTTTGAACTGCATCCTTAATACGTAATTATTGAAGTCAGGTGACGGAAGCAGCAGTCACTCCCAAAAAAAATGGGACCCGAGGCTCCTCCTCGTCCCGCCCAAATGGCACAACAGTGGAAACAAACCATACGGAACAGTAACATCCGCGGCATGTTCCCGGGCGCTAGCCCCCGTGGCCTGGGTGGCCCCACGGGTGCGCTGATCCTCTTGGGCGCGTTGGGCTACGGAATCAATGCCAGTCTGTTCAATGGTGAGTGGGTCAGGGAGAAAGAAGGTGCTTGCATCCAACGAGGAGTTTGGTCACATACAGCAAAGAGCTGTATGATATCTATCTCCTTAACCCATTTTATTGTCTTTTTTATTCTCCCCAGTCGATGGTGGTCACCGCGCTATCAAGTACACGCGCCTCTTTGGTGTTCAGCCCACAATCTACAACGAAGGCACGCACTTCATGATCCCTTGGTTCGAGACCCCCGTTGTGTACGACGTGCGCGCTAAGCCGCGGAACATTGCTTCGTTGACGGGAACGAAGGGTGCGTGAGTTTTTTTTTTTTTTGTTGCTGTGTTTGGAGGAGTTTTACTTATTCGCATTGGCTAACATGACAAACCAATTCCCATCAAGATCTCCAAATGGTCAACATCACCTGCCGTGTCCTCTCCAAACCCCGCGTCGACGCCCTGGCGACCATCTACCGCACGCTCGGCCAGGACTACGATGAACGGGTGCTACCGTCGATTGTGAACGAGATTCTCAAGTCGGTGGTGGCTCAGTTCAACGCCTCGCAGCTGATAACGCAGCGCGAGCGGGTGTCTCGTCTTGTCCGTGAGAACCTGACTCGGCGCGCCCTACGTTTCAATATCGTCCTCGACGACGTCTCCATCACCCATGTAGGATTCTCGCCCGGCTTCGAGGGCGCCGTCGAGGCCAAGCAGATTGCTCAACAGGAGGCCCAGCGCGCCGCCTTCGTCGTCGAGAAGGCCAAACAGGAGAAACAGAGCATCATCGTGAGGGCCGAGGGTGAGGCCAAGAGCGCTGAGCTGATTGGCGAAGCCATTAAGAATAAACCGGGATTCTTGGACCTAAGGAGGATAGAGACGGCGCGGGATATTGCAGGGATCCTGAACCATTCAAATAACAAGGTCATGCTGGATGCCGACACGTTGCTATTGAACGTGAATGCTGATAGGTGGGAAGTTTTTTTTGTTGTTGTTGTTGTTGTATAATAGTCTTGTGTTTATGACTTTCTCTCTCTGCATTTCCAAAGTTAAATTTTGGGGATGAGCGACGTAACTAATCTCACAATCATTCTCAATCTGCCAATGACCAACCATAGTACCCGCAAGGAAAAACGCATTGAAGAGGCGGCCTCCAAGAAGAAGTGAAAGTGCGGTGCGAGACGGCCAAGATCAAAAAGGAAGGGTGGCTTTTTTCCAGCGGGTCGTGGAGGTTGCGGAGTAAGCGGACGTTGCTTGGACACTTTTTTATTTTATTTATCTCAATAAAACCCCAGCGCATGTTTTGTGTAGCCCTCTTTTGTGATTTACGGTTGCTAACAATAAGCACATTCACAATTTGTGATTCTTCAGTGCTCTTGGTATTAATTTACATGAAGTCGTCCATCCGTCCATATGACCTTAACTGGAACAACACAATGCGATAATGGGTGAAGACGTGACTTTGAGTATATCAAAGAACGACACAGGACAAGGAAGCCTTCTCTACAATTGTTTTGGAATATTTTTAAACGCCCTCATCCAGGTCTTCTTTCCCATCTCTCGATAAACTTCAATCTTGTTATTGTGCTGCCGCCTCAAGACCCGGCCGCGAGCCCGATACGATTCAAGAGTAAAGCTATGATATCCGCTGTTTGTCAAATAATCTAGCGGATCCTTGTCGTCAAGGAGATTCAGCTCGGCGTCGTGTGCCCACAACGCGGTAATCAAAACCTGCGAGCGCGCCAAGACGCCGTCCTCTCCAATGACGCGCACCTCCCGTCCTTCGTTACAAAACCCAAGCCTATGGCCCACTTCGATGATGAAAGAGATGGCGTGCAACTGACGATACATATCCACAAACGATTTCCACGGCTTGCTGACGTGAATGTCGGCCCCGTGTGGCAACGGGATGACCAAGGACGACCCGTCGACGAACTCGGACGGCTCGCGCAGAACCTCGATGTCCGCGCCGTACTCCAGCAACATCAACATGGTCAGCACATCGCCCTGTCGCAGCGCGTTCCGAAGGCTCTCCTCGCGGTTTGCGTGCACGTTTGCGCCGCGCTCCAGGAGCAGCAGGAGGACCGATCGGTCCTTATAACCTGGGATCAGCCGTATGGTGGTCTGGTAAAAGTGTGATTCGCGGGTTTTCCATCCCGTGCAATGCCGCGTCGGCGCCGGCCGATTGTAATCAGGAACCTGTAGTGCTGACTCGTCACGGCCGAAGCTTCGGAGCGCGAGGTCGTCGTCCTGATGCACGTCCCAGTACCCATCATCCAGCAGGACAAGCACCGCCTCGAGGTTCTTCTTCGCGACGGCCACCTGGACGACAAAGCTCCAAAGAAAGTCGATACCGGAGGATAGGGAGTGGGCGCGGGCATGCTTGCATAGAAAGCGGAAGAGCGACTTTTGGCCGATGGCGTACGCGAGTTGATGTTCATTGAGGGCAGCCCCCCGGTCCAGATACCATTGAATAAGGCTGAAATCCTCTGATACTCCATCATGCGCCCTAATGGCGCACCAAAAGGAGTCAGGACTTACTTCAAGAGGAGCGTTGTACTCGATCGTTAGCATTTGCATCACTGCGCCCGAACCACCCCAGGTCCTGATGTGCGCTATTAATTCTGCGACTACGAGTTGCATGACGTCGGTACTCTTGTCGCGCTGATACTCCAGTAGGAAGCGCAACATCTTCAGGTTTTTTTGGTCGACAGCCTGAATAATGAGGGGGTTCCCATGGTTCTCGAGCAAGTCGATGGACCACGTGTTTTCGAGGATCTCTAGTGCCAATTCTTCGTCGTCGCGATAGAACAAAATAGCACCAAGCACATTAATCGAACCGTCGTTGTGGTAATGGAAATCTAACCTAGCACCGTACTTGAACACAAGCTTGCGCACCATCTCTCTACAATACATCTGACGGGCGCATGCGAACCGCGCCAGCACCCAACCACGAGCGTAGTTGACGGGCGCGCCGTGCTCGATGCAAAAGCACGTCATCCTCTCGTCCAGTAAGAACGCCGACCAGCACAGGAGGAACTCTCGGAGCTGTTTGAAGACGGCGCGATGTCGGGTATAAATCATGTGGACGACGGCGTAATCCAGGAAATGCTCGCTGGAGGGGATGCGGACAAGTTTTTGGGCTACGGGTATCTGCGGGTGGTATCTGAAGTTCTTCAAGTGTCCTTTGTCGCAATTTTCTAGAAAAAGATGTCTCCATTCGAGATTCCCATATAAAGGAGCGAGCTGAGGCTCATTTATCGTCACTCCACACATGCACTGGAACCCGGTGTCTCGAGTTTCGCGGGGCAAAATGGCCTGGCCTGCCAACCATTCCGATTTGACCATGGGAGAGTTCGCAAGGGCAGCGAATTGTTTGGAGACCAAGCTCCAGGCGACACGGTCTGAATAGACGATGATGTTTTCGAGAATAAAGGCCGGGAGATTTGTGATGGACATTGCGGGGGTTTTCGAGGTCGAAACCCGAATAGATAGATGGGCTGCTTGGGGCAGGTGTATTTATATACCACGCCTGTATTTATGTATTTATATAATTACAAACTAAGTTTAAGCGCATTAAAATAGTCGAGCCCAAGCCCCAGCCCCAAGCCACCGGCCCTGCTTGGCCCCCTTATCCGATAATTATAACTCTTTCTTTTCTTTCTTTTCAACGGAATATTACCACTGCAGCCTTGCCTGCGTCAATACATACACATCGTAATACTCGCCCGTTCGCTTCAAAAGGCATATACCATGGAGGAATTTCCTCTGATACCCGACCAGCCTGTAGTTCCGTCTAGGGAAGCCAAAGCGGTCAAGGTGGTCATCAACGCCAGGGTAGGCTGAGGTGTCTGTGCGCTTTTTACACTCGCTCCTGTGTAATGTTTGTGTGTTCGCGATAACGATGAAGACGCACGACGTTCACATTACTTACGCGACCCGCAGGAGCTATTTCTCAACAAGACCATGGATCCGGCGGAACTTCGATTGCGGGAGCTAGGTTATAGGCAGGTTGGTAACGCATCCTGTATTTTGGATAATGCATGCCGTTCCATCGCTTCGGCTACCATCCTGACACCATCTCTCCTTACACCGTCATAGGAACTGTCGCGTGAATTCACATTCTTTGCGAATTTCGGTCAGTCGTGTTTGCTCGCCGTATGAGTGGATAGCGGATTATATGTACTGGTGGGGATTGGAAGGAGATGGAGAGGCGGTGGTCTTAACTTTTCCACATTTACCCAAATTCAATCTCACGTAGGTCTGGCCTTCACGAACATTGGCATTTTCTCGGGAATGTCGGCGACACTGCAGTCGAGTAAGTATCTTGCTCAATCGATCCTGAGTGTCAAACTGTGCTTTTGTTGCGGGTAACATTGTTTCTGATTGAATGTGTTGATTTCTCGCCGTCCAGGTCTCCTATCGGGAGGTTAGTACCACTCGCTCTGCCTTGTTTAGCAATCAGTATCAATCCTGAATTTGCCACCTCCCACACATTTTCTGCTTCGGCATAGGCCCCCTCGCCATGTTTTGGGGTTGGAACATTGTGGCTTTCTTCATGATCTGCGTAGCACTGTCGCTGTCCGAGATATGCTCTGCCTATCCCACGAGCGGCGGTGTTTATTTTTGGGCGTTTCAGCTTGCAGGAAATCGGAGGGGACCATTTGTGTGAGTGTTATTCGGTTTGAATTGAAAAGTCATTTTGCGACGGTCATTCATTTATCCCCATTTATGCTCATTTATCCCGTTTATATAGAGCATTCTTCACAGGGTGGATCTACGCCATCGGCAACGTCATCGGGGCCGGGGCCGTCGATTTATCTGTCAGTAAGTCAGCTTTTCTATTCACATCTCTTGCCCAAACCCGGACCATGCAATACATCCTAATCATACAACACACCCTGACTATACAACACGCCCTGACTATACAACACACCTTACCAAACCACCACCCATCCGCCCACCCTCAATTTCCACTTAATCCCCACAACAGGCCTCGTTATCACTTCCATGATTTCTATCGCGACTAATAACTCCTACATCCCCGGCCCACTTACAACCGTTGCAATCTGCTGGCTCGTCCTCTTTTCGCACGGCGTCGTCAACGTGTTGGGCGCGCGCGTCATCTCCGGCCTGAACCAGCTGAACGTCTGGTGGACTAGCGTGGGTCTTTTGGTCGTCACCTCCACGCTACTAATCGCCACGCCGAAACTCAACGGCCCCGAATTTGTATTCTGGCATTACGAGAACCACAGCGGATGGAACAGCGAAACTTACGTCGTCTTGCTGGGGCTGCTGCAGGGGGCATACACGCTGGTCGGTAAGTGATTGCTTTATCTGAATGGTTGAATGAATTCTGGGGACTACTGTTTGTCTTTTGTGATTTGGAAATAGGGGAGCCTGCACTGGGAATCTGCTTTTCCACGACCTCTTATAATTACTTAACGTGTGTTTCATTCTCGAAAAATCTCTAGGATGTGAGTCCGCCGCGCAGATAAACGAGGAGACTAAGCGCGCCGACACAGCCTCCCCCGTGGCCATCACAATGTCTATGGTGACGTCATGGGTTCTCGGCCTAGTTTACTTGTTCGGGTTGCTTTTCTCTGTGCAGAGTATCCAGGGAATTTCTGACACAAACTACAGAATGCCAATTGCGCAATTGTTCATGGTAGGTTGAGTTGTATGAAATGTTGAGGACGGAGAAGGGAACGAGGACAAGATGGATGGGATTGCCAATTGGAATGGAAAGAGGAGAAAGATTGAGCGAAAGAGAGGTGTTGTAAGTTGTCGAGCTGGGAGAAAGTAGATGTCCCTAATATCTGTTCCATCTTTGCCCGTGTTCCTGTCTATATTGTATTCAACATCTATTAGGACTCTGTCGGCCGTGAGACGACACTCCTCCTACTTGCCATCCTTGCTTTTGCGCAGTACACCACAGGCGCAACATCAATTACCGTTTCCTCGCGCCTCATGTACGCTCTTGCACGCGACGGCGCGTGCCCTTACAAAAAGAGCTTCTCCCGTCTTAACGGGTTCAAGATTCCCGACACTGGGGTGTGGATGAGCGTCGTGGTCGGCCTGATGGTGACAGTGCCGGTGAGTTGGTTGGGTGTGTGCAGATGAAGAAAGATCGGGCAAGTTTTAAGTATATCCACAAGATTTTTGTCGCCCATGTCTCATGTCTCTTATATTTCAATCTCACGATACCTTCGACACCAGTACGTAGCGAGCCCCTACATTTTCCACGCAATCATCTCCGCCTCTACTGTCACCTCGAATATCACATACGGTCAGCAGCCACCCTTGCGGAATGAGTTATGTTTCTTTGATCATTTCACCTGGCAATGACCTTATTTCTATGTATTTCTTTGCAGCCATCCTCCTTTGCGCTCGTGTTTTCAGCCCTTCCCATATGCCTCGCGGTCCTTGGACCCTCGGCCGGTTCTCGCTCCCCATCAACATCATTGCGCTGCTATGGACCATATTTGCCTCTATTTTGTTCCTGCTGCCGCCGGAATATCCCATCACGGGTGCGTAATTTTTCTTGGATTTGATACTGATTATTTCGAACAATGGTCTCTGAACCCATATCATCCTGTTAATCATCATTTCTCTGAAACAGCCGAATCAATGAACTACGCCATCGTCGCTGTCGCCACGGTCGTTCTTGTCACGCTCGCTACATGGTTCACGTGGGGACATGCCGTCTACCATGGGCCCATCAAGCAGATCGATCTCGTTGATCCGGCAAGGGCCGCGGCGGATAAGGCAGCGATCGAGGCTGTCGTGGCAGCTGCAGGGGAGAGGGGGAGACATGAGGACGAGGAACTGGACCCGGAACTGGGCGAAGGGGCTCTGAAGTTGGGCGGGTAGGACACAAGGGGCAGGAGTGTGAGTTGTATCGTTCATTCATTTTATTTTTTTTGGATTGTATCAAGCCAATTGTTATATACTTTGTTATATACTTTTCATAACCATCACCGTAATAAGCGGATTTGTCTGGATACCCATACTAAGAATGGTTTCTGTGCTGACGTATCTGAAAGTGAGAATAACCGAAATTTCAATTGAGATATTTTCTTTTTTAAGGTTTGTAAGTTTTACATTCCAACGAGTTTGCTTTAATTACGTATTAACCGCATGATCGGCGAATCTTTTTTTTTTTTTTTTTTTTTTGGCAATTCCCAATTTGATTGATTCACACACACACATTATGTGGTTGTCTCTTCCCTCCCATTCGCCCCTCTCTTGTCAAATGTATGTTTGTATGCGGTTTTTCCGAGAATTCGATTGGTGGCAGTAACCCAATTCGCCCAAATCCAAATCCAACCGTTCTGAAACCTGTTTCCTCGTCCAATGCAAATGCAAGGCCGTCGAACGTGCTTTTTGGGTCGCTTGCGTGCCATTCCCAAAGTCGGGTATGTGCAGTGATATTATAAGTGGGTCAGCTATACGCGATAGGATAATCGTGCACTGGTTTGATTCGGGTGGACAGATGCTGCGTCCCTACCATAACAAGAATTTCTCCGTCGTTATTGTTAGGCAAGAAATTTGAAATATAAGTGTGTTGATATGTGGTACACAATAAAGAAGTACCGTGGGCTGCGAGTTGATGTGATAAAATAGGATTCGGTTTTTTT
>RBNI01001036.1:0-24902 GCA_003990745.1 Jimgerdemannia flammicorona | reverse complement strand
GATTCGCAAGGTCTTGGTTGGTTTGTTCTGCTCAGCAATCTGTCCTACTATTCCTGCTAGTGCTGCTAGCTGGGTGGTCAGTGCTGTAATGTTGGCATCTACCATTGTATTGACTATTGGTGGTGGGTCTGTTGGGGTAGATTCTCCTGAAGATTGTTCTGCTTGGTGGGGTTGTGGTGCTGTATGACTTGGAGTTACTTGATTCCCGGGTATTAAGTCAAAGAGTCCTGTGAGAGATGGTAAACCAAACCTCTGTATAGGTGGCTGGGTTGGTTCTGGGGTCTGGTCTTCTTGACCTGTGGTTCCTTGGTAGATTCCTAGGCCTTCTGTTCCTCGTTGACTATCATCAGACTGGTAACCTGTAGAGTCTTCGTCTGACTCCCTTCCCTGATGAGATAGTGTGTCCTCGTACTGACTAGGTCCTTCAAAGAGGATATCTGTCTCTGGTTGAGTAGATGGACCTGCTTCTTGTTCAGCAGTAGGGGATGGGTAGCCTGCTTGCTCGTTCTCATACCTAGTTATGGCAGAGACATAGTATACAACTAGCCTATAGTAGAGGGAGGTCTTGGTTGGGATATGATGATATCTGTCAGAGGCAATCCACTCGGTAGCTGCTTCTCTTGTAGCAGGGGGTGAGATATAATCTAAAAAATCCTGGGTGGCTACAGTAGTAGATTCTGGGGTCCTAGTGGCTCCAATGTGTCCTCGGAGGAGTTCATAGAACCTACGGTGGCTGACAATATTCCTAAGTCCTGGGTGGTATGTCCTAAAGGTCTGGTATAGATCCTTGTAAGCCTGGTCAATTACAAGCTAGTGGATCCTTAGGTCTGTGGTTTCCTAGTACCACCTAGTCCTAATGGCAAAGGCTTCTCTGGCTCTGGTTTGGGGATCCACAGTTGGTTCTGAGGGTTACTCCTGTCCAAGGTTGGTCTTGTTCCAACTTCAGGAGTATGTTCTTTGGTACCTTCTTGGCTGGTAATCTACTGCTACCAAGTTGTAATAACTCTCACTTCTATCCCTCTCTTATCCTTTGGATAATTAGGGAAGTGGACTATTACTTAGGGACTTAGTACACAATGTGTACCAAGAAGCCTTCAGTTGAGGAAGTGCTCACTTTAAGTAGTTGTAGTGGCAGTGCCTTATCTTTCAAAGGTCTTTCTTGTATACCTTATCTTTCAAAGGTCTTTCTTGTATACCTTATCTTTCAAAGGTCTTTCTCTTGTACCCTATTTCGAGGGTCTTGTTCTTTGCTATGCACAGACTGAATTCGCCTTGGAATTCAGGTTCAATGGGTTTACTTAAGTCTTTGTGATTTGTATACCAGTCTCAGTTCTGGCAGAAGTTAGCTAGGCTTCTGGAGTTTAGTCAGAAACACTAGAGTCACTTAGATGTCATTACTAAGACTCAGGGGAATATGTGTGTGTGGGGGGGACTTGATTCTTGTATCAAGGACTGAACTAAAAACTGCTTTATTTCAGATGGAAACTGGGGGGTATTTATACAAGTTGGTCTGTGATTTCTGACTAAGTATGAGTGACTAATTTGGTAACTATAATGAGGTTTGTGATCGCGACCTTTGTCAGATGGTTTTCGGTAAAGAATATCTTTGTGATCAGGACCTCAATTACTAGGCAATGATCAGTAGCTGTGGCAACTGTTGCTGCAGCGCTGATTATTGGGGATAAGCTGGATATCGTTTTTTTCCGCGTCGTTTCGCATCGGTCGTTCGTTCGTATGCCGCGCTCGATCGTATGATGATGTCTTTGCTGGGTCACGTGATCGTTCGTCACGTCCCATCTGTTCGCTCTATTACACTGGTTGTGTCAGTCTGATCGTCCCCACAATAATGAGACAAATTCGCTGCACAGTGTAGGACAATCAGTTTAGTCCTGAAAGAGCTTATATTAGACATCTGTATGTGTTGGAACTCAACATTTGCAATGATCCAGTGTGCGCTGGAGTTTGCTGTGGTATGCATCCTTTTTTTCTTCGGTTGGCTGAAGCAACTGTTTCAGATGATAGAAGATTTATTTTTAAAAAAAAAAAAAAAAATAGCCAATAGATTCAATGATGGCTGCCGACAAGGAAATATGGGCTGAGGCTCTAGGTAAAAGTGAGTGAGACGTACTTAGGAATGTTGTCAGAGTTTTGGAAGTAAGTGGTGGTTGCTCTGGCTCTACACTTGTTTTGTCTGCCTTTGCACAATGCAATACCTCACCACATATAACTGCCAGTATTTTGATGATTGTATGAAGGATATAGTCAAACAAACAACCCTTACAATAAGCTCTGTGATACCAGTATATAACCTTCTGATTGACCAGCTAGAGGACAAGCTCAAGGATAGGCTGGAGGGTTGTGGTGATTTACAGTTAAGCCCGAATCAGAAAGATGCCATGGAGGTTACTCTAAGTAAGCTCAGAAAATACTACTCCCAAACAGATACCACCATATACTCAATCAGTACAGGTATGTCGATGTCAGCATGTGGCCATTGCCCCTTCCAAAATAGAGAAAAACTCACAAAAACTCACTCTCCTTTTCTTTGAACAGTGCTGGACCCATGCTTCAAGCTACAATACCATAAAGATCAGGGCTGAGAGCAGTACTTCATTGAGAGAACCAAGCAGGATATAATTAAAGTGTATCAGAAAAACTATGTACCACCACAAGGTTCCAGCCAAAGTCTGAACAAATATGCTAAGGAATTCCTCCTGTTCTACATTTACTTTAGCAGAAAGAGGAAGAGGGAGCTGTCAGTAGAAGAGCTGCCATCAATAGATGAACTTACCATTTACCTCACCAGCAACCATGTGGTCTTGCTGGAGGGTGCAGAGGTGCTCAACTGGTGGAAGGTGAGTTGTAAGGTGGGCATTGGGCCAATTTAACCCACTAATCTAACCACTGCTCTACCCACCAAGGCATGCAGCTGCATCAAACAGACTTCCCCAGCCTGTATGGTATGGCTCAGGACTACCTGGCAATTCCTGCCTCTAGTGCTCCCATCAAGCGGGTGTTCTCAGGTGAGGTAGACCTCATTGCCCCAAAGAGGTGTATGCTGAATGCTGAGACAATCTGGGCATATATGTGTCTGAAGTCTTGGTGGGGCTCGGGCCACCAAAATTCGGCAGGTCCACAGATAAGTTGGTTGGCCTTGTGGAAGATTTAATACCTTTCAAAATAATAAAAAAGAAAAAAAAACCTGAGAACTCAGCCCAGAGTTTATAGCCCAAGTGGGGTGGGGTTGGCGGTAGTAGTGGAGGGAGCACCCAATATTTGTGGCCCTCAGCCAGCAGTAAGGGGTAGCCCCAAGCTGCCAGTGCCTGGGTTGGTGGGCAGGTCAGTGGGTCAGTGGAGGGAGCACACAAAATTTGTGGCCCTCTGCTAGCAGCAAGGGGCAGCCCCAAGCCACAAGTGTCTGGATCAGGGGGTAGGTGGAGGGAGTAGACAAAATTTGTGGCCCTCTGCCAGCAGCAAGGGGCAGCTCCAAGCTGTCAGTGTCTGGGTCAGTGGGCAGGATCGGTTGGCAGGCACAGGGTCAGTGGAGAGAGTGTGCAAAATTTGCAGCCCTCTACCAGCAGCAAGGAGCAGCCCCAAGCTGCAAGTGTCTGGAATAGGCAGGGTAGGTAGAGGAAGCACACAAAATTTGCAGCCCTCTATCAGTGACATAGGGGCAGCTCCAAGCTGCCATGGAGTCCAGGGCAGAGGGTACTTCTGGCAGTCAGAGGGTATTTCCGGTGGTCGAAGTCACCAGTTCAGGTCTCATGGGTACCCCGGCCCTGCACTGCAGCACTATACCAGTAGCACTACAGAGCAGGGCCAAGGGGCTGGTAGGGCCCTACATAATGGCTAAGCTAGTGTTATATAAGAGGTGCCTGGCCCAACCCTCCCACATAAGACTGCCCAACTCATACAAAATGGCTGCCTAACCCTCACAAAAGATTGCCTAACTCTTACAAAAGATTGCCTAACCCTTACAAAAACTACTCCACCTGCTGGTCCCAGGCCTTGATGAGCCTATCATCTATTGTGAGTGTGACAACTGTTGTATCCGAGCTCTCCTTGAAGGCGATGGTACTGTAGTGATCATGTGGTTGGAATAGGACAGCTGTGTTGGCCACAAATGGGACTCTGAAACCATAGGTGAGGTTGTACCAGACTCTGCCGCTATCCTCCCAGGTTGGCCCCTTCCTTTCCAGGATATAAAACATTACCAGGGTGATGTTGTTGTCTGTATATATGAGCAGAGAAAGGTTGCACCCAACATATCCTGATGTGATATGAGTATATGGTTGGGTGAACCCTTAGCCCAGAACCTCATACTGCCAGGCTGTACTGGTGGATACCTGCCCTTGGTCCAGCTCTGAGAGCCCTGGCTTGGAAACCTGCCAAAATTGATGGCAACCAGTCAGTCCTTTTTGTATGTGGAGGGGCAGAAACCCCCCAGGCCACAGAAACCCCCCAGGCTGCAGCACTCCAAAAAAGCGGAGCTCATATGGCATGCTAAATTGCACCAAGAATATATATACAGCTGCGCCAAGATCACCACCAAGCTGGCCTGCTGTATGCTCTACCAATCTGCTCAAAGAACTCCAGATCATAGCTGCCATTGCTACACAGACCATGTCATGCTCGCATACAGTTTGCTCTTCAATGGTACTTCTAAGGTTCCAGTAGGGGTACAGAATCTTGTGTATCTCTAGAATTGTATCAAAAAGAGTATATTGGTGAAGAGTGTGATTTATCTGGGGAGAGGTTAAAAAAAAAGTGAGATGAGTGCAGGGGATTTCGGAACTCTGGAACCCACTCTTCACCAGTGTTGCAGTATACCCAATTCCCATCCAAACCCCCCCTCCTTGCTTTTTTTGCCCCCTCTTTCCTGCCACCTGGTATTTGATGCAATCCTTGCAAATCTTGTTAATGTGGCAGCAAAGCTCGTCACTGGAGAGGTTCCTTACTACTATTGCTTTTTTTTTTTTTTTTTTTTTTTATAGTCTCTTGGACTCATCCTTTATTACACCCATCTATTCTTTATAATACAATACAATGAACCCACCCTCTATCCAATCCCCCTAGGGGGGCCCCTCTACCCTACCTCTTCTTGATGAAACACCACTCTATTGAATACAATTCCCACTCTCCCACCACTCTGTTTGCATATCCTTACCACTAAACCTCGCTGCTGCCCTCCTGAAGGATCCCAACCTATCCACCATCCAGTCAACAGATCCCCCAACAGCTCCTCCCACCTTTTAACCCTCTTCTGCAGGCTCATCTGCCGCCCCTCCTCAAGCACAAATAGCCAATGACCCACCAGACCCACCCATACTGCTAGCACCCACCCGACAGTGATCCAACTATCATCCACCCCCCCCACCAGCCGAGATCTCAAGTCCTCCCAGTGATCCCCTTTACCCACTGGCCTTCTCTCCACACCTAGTCTATTCTCTATTACAATCCAAAAGTCCCCCAAAACCTCACACTCTCTCAGCCAATATTCCGATATCTGCACCAAACCTCCAGCTTATCCTATATTGTAACACTCCTCACAATCAAAACAGCCACCATCTACCAGATGCCCAGTGCAGAAATTCAGTATAATGTTCCTCCACAGCATTCACCACCATACCACCCAGAACTTGGGGGGAAGCCACTGCCACACCTCAGCACTCCAAGACCAAATACCAGCCTAGTCCTACTCCTTGCCAATCCCGACTGCCTGCCAACCACTCAGCCAGAGGTCCTGGCCAAGTCCCTGCTGACACTCCACTCTATCCCCAATATCAAAAGTAGTAAGCAGAGCACTCCCCAGAAGCAGTCGATCCCATCACTATATATGTGGACCACACAATACCTCTCCCTCATTACCCTGTCAGCACAGACCAATTCTGTATACCCCATCGACCACTCCCCACCAAAAGCCCCTAAATCGCAGCTGCTGAATTCCATTGAGCCCTACCAAAGAGCGTAGATCTCCTAAGGACCCTTGGGGGGAGGTTCTCATCTTACACACCTTCTGCATCAAAGGTATCCAACTCCCTTCCTGTAGTTCAGTCGCTCTCTTCAACCACCAGACCCGCAAGCAGTGCAACCTCTTAGGGAAATCCACAAGGCCCAGACCTCCTCTGTCCACTAGTGTCACAAGAGTATCCCAACTGATCTGGGACCTTCTCCCTACCCAAATCCAATCCCTTGCCACCTTTGTCAGCCTCTTCACCACCCAAGCTGAGAAGTCCAGGTGGTACGCCACATACCACAGCTTGGGGAACCAGTATGTATTCAGAATCGATACTCACCCTACTAGAGAGATATGGCGGCCTCCCCAACCTCAAAGGACCTCCCCCCAAATAGCCACCCTGCTCTCCCACCATACTCGGGGCAGGACAGAACCATATACAGAGAGGAATATACCCAGATACTGTACCACCTCACCAGTAGGGACAATTGTTCCAATGACATCTCCACCCACCAGTCCATTCCCTAGCACTATTGTCTCACACTTATGCCAGTTGAGCTTTGCTCCAGAGTGAATCTCATACCATTCCACCATCTCCTTAAGTGCCTCAACATCTGCTACAGACCCAAGGCCAACCACCATGTCATCTGCAAAGGCCCACACCTTCCACACTATGCCATAGATAGAGAGCCCCACTACCTTCTGGCGAATCCTATCCATTAATGGTTCCATTGAGAGAGCATAAAGAATAGGGGACAGGGGGTCCCCCTGAGGCACCCCTCTATGCAAGGTAAATGCCTGACCGTGGTGGCCATTACACATCAACACCACCCGACTGCTCTCAAGCAGGTTCACCATAGAAGCCCGAAATCCAGAAGGAACACCAATACGATCCAACACCTTGCCCAGCCAAACCTGCCAGACTTGGTCATAGGCCTTCTCCTGGTCCAAAAAGACCAACCTTCCATCCAGGCCACAAGCCCGGGCCCCTTCAATGACACCATGCACCCAAGCAGTCCCATCTCTTATAAGCCTACCTCCAACAAAGCCCCACTGCTCCTCCCCCAGCACCTGTTGGGAAACCTTCTGTAGCCTTGCAATAACTACCTTAGTAACCATCTTCCTATCCATATCCAAAAGCATGATTGGTCGCCAGTTCTTTCAGTCTTCTCTCCTCCCCTTGTCTTTATACAATAAAGCCACCAGCCTGAGGTCCTGCTCTCCAACCCACTCACCATTCCGAAGAACATGATCACAAAGAGCGGTCATCTCCTCCAAAATACCGGAGACCTTGACTATCTTCTCCCAGAAGTCCCAAGGTAGCCCATCCTCCCCTGGCACTGTCCCAGTTTTAGTTGCCACAAGGACACTCTGGACCTCCTCACCTCACACCGGCAAGGCCAAGTCATCCAGTCCATCTGCTTGCGGCAGCCTCCATTCCCCTAACACAACATCAATAGCTGCCTCATCCACACCCCCTTCATCCTCACTCCACAAACTCTGCTATCTCTCTTTCAAAACCCCTAGGATTTGTTGCGTGCCATGTACTATAACCCCATCGGCATTGAGGACTCCATCTCACTGATGTCTCACCCTCCTAGCATTGAGTAGATGGGATAAATATCTAGTAGGCCACTCACTCTCCTCAAGCTCCTGCCACCATAGCCTAGCAGCTATACCCCTCATATGTACCTCCTCAACACCTATTGCAGTTCCAAGATCTCCAATTTAATCCGCACCAACTGCCAATCCTTCACCCCATCGACAGTAAGTAAACCTGCCCAATCCAATTGCAATCTCCTCAGCCTGCTGGAGGCATACCTTGTGTGCTTCCTCCTCTGTCTCCCAGCTTCTCTCCCAGCCTCTCCCCAATAGACCCTCACAGCCTCTTTCAATCTTATCCACTGAACACCCACTGACAAACCCTCACCCCTCCAACAATAAACTTTTGCCTGAATGTCCTCTACTCACAAATCCCACAGCACCTTTTCAGCCAGCAGGGAGGAGTTGAGGCACCAATGTCTGGGTCCATCTCCACTCCCCCCTAACTGCCTCTATCCCAACAGTCCCCAGTGATCAGACCATGTGCACCATTCTACCTCCAACATCTTCCAGACATCAGCCCCCCAGCATTCCACTGTCAGAATCCAGTCAATCCTTGTACCCAAGCCATTCACTCAATATGTGTAGACCCTGGAGTCACTCCATTGTGTTCTACCCATATCCCCTAAGGAGCTCAGCCTCTCCACCTCCTCCCATGCATCCAGGCCACCACTTCTCCCTCCTGCACTCCTCCCACCATCAGTGCAGTCCAGATGCTGATCCCTAACCATATTAAAGTCCCCCCTAAGCACATCGACTCCTTCTGCCAATAGAACACCCTCCTCCAGCATCTCCTCAATCCATGCAATCCTCTACCCCCTAACCACAGGGCAGTAGCAAGAGCCAACCCTCACCGACTCCCACCCTGGCCACTGCCAATCTCCCCAGACCAAGTGATCACCCCAGCTCCTGATTCCCTACAAGTCACCTCTACCCTTCCTCACCAGAATTACCACTTTTCCAAACCAAGCAGTAGCCCCACCCCATTTCTTAGTCCACTTCACCCAATCATCCTCATCCTCACACCAAACATCCTATAACAAAAATAGATCAGCCTCCAAACTCTTAAGCCAAGTAAAAATGTTCTTATGCCATCCCGAACCTCGCAATCCATTCACATTCAAAGAGAAAATGTTAGTTGTACTGTTCATAAGAAATAATGTTAAAGGCAAAGTGATCCCATCCTCTACAAGTCCACATTCAGCTGCTCCTGCACCAAGTCTAATTCATGTTCAGCAGCTAGTTCCCTTTCCCCAGCTTTCCATGCCTCCAACCCTCCCAGAAGTTCTACCATCGCCTCATCTTCCCTCTCCTCAAATTCCTCTCGATACTCTAGACAGGCCTTCCTCCAGAGCTGCAAACCATGCTGCTCAGCCCAGCAGTATGTTGCCTGCTCACCTACAGCCACTACCAGCTCTGCCTTCCTCACCTCATCAACCTCATATCCCTTCTCCTTTAAGAGAATCACAAGAATCTCACCCTTTAGTGCCTCCACCACTCTCTCACTATGCAGAATCCGCTTCCAGTGCTCCTCAGGCATAACCTGCAGGTCCACTTCTCCCAATGCATCAGCCGCGAGGTTATCCATCACCTTGCTCATCCACAGCAAGTTCCCTACCTCCTTCCCTCCTGGAGTCCCTGGCCATCCCACATCCAACATCATGGTATCAGCACCCACACTGGCAGCCTCATCCCACTCCTCCTCAGGGACATTGACCAGCTCATCCTCGCCCGCTGCCACTACCTGGCCCCCTTTTGCCACATCAGGGACCCCAAAATGCACTCACTGGGCCCCCTTCATCAGCATATCCTCTGATGTCCTCCTCTTCACTGCCAGGCCCCTCCTGATCAGAGAGGGGGGGGGTGGAGTCCATTTCTGACTCCCAGACCTCAAAGGTGCCATCAGCAAAAGGGTCCTTGCTCAGCACCTTCCCATCTCCTTCCTTACCTACCTCCACCTCCCCTACCCCTTTACTAGCCCATACACTGTCTTCGATACCCCCAGACACCTCAGCCCCAACTGCCTTCTTCTTCACCTCAACTGTCATACTCGCCAGTAGCTCTCTCTGCCTCCTGCGCCCCTGCACCCACTCCTACTGCCCCTTGTCCATACAGATATGCTTCCCCTCCACCACCTCCAGATGCATCGACTCCTCATACATCTTCCAGGCCCTTGTCCTCCTCTCCACAGCTCCACTCATCTCCTCCAATGCCTCCAACAAATCCTCCTCCTCCTCCTCACTCCCCTTCACCCTCGACACCTTACAGATGAATGCCCCCCACATCAGTACAGAAGGCCAGTCACTCGCCTTCTCTGTGGCCTCCTTTCCCGCCAGCCAAATCCTGACATCAACATCGCCCATCCTGATTGTTGTCCTTTTTTTTTTTTTTTTTTTTTTTTTTTTTTTTTTTTTTTTTTTTTTTTTTTTAGTCACTTGGACTCCGCCTTTATTACCAGTCTATGAATAAGAATACATCATCACCACTCACTACCCAATCCCCATAGGGGGGCGCCTCCCCATCTCCTCACGAATAAAGATCACTCTTTTACCAACTATGCCAACTCTCCCCCTACTCTGTCCACAAATTTTCACCACTAAGCAGCACCTCCAACCACCCTGCAGCCCCCAACCAAGCCACCAGCCTGTTAAGGTGTCTTCTATAAGCCTATGCCACCACATCAACCAGTTCCCCAAGCCCTGTTGGCTCCCATCCTCAAAAACAAATAGCCAGTAACTGGCCAGCCCTACCCAAATAGCCAATGCCCAGCCTAAAGTAATCTACTCCTTTCCTATCCCCCCTACCAATCTATCCCTCAAGTCCTCCCACCTCCCTCATACTTCATCTCTCCTACACCATACCCCCAAGTGCTCCCCAATTGCCCACCAAAAATCTCCCAACACCTCACACTCTCCTAGTCAATGTTCAGACGTCTGTACATAACCCCCCTCCTGCCCTACATTATGGCACTCCTCACAGTCAAAGCAACCTCCTATGATAAGGTACCCTGAGCAAAAGTTGAGCATAACATTCCTCTGCAGTATGTGCCACCAGACCACCCAGTACTTTAGTGGCATCCACTTTCTCACTGTGGCACTCCAGGTCCAAACACTATGCTAGTCCCACTCTTCGCCAATTCCGACTCCTTGCCAACTGCTAGGCCACAGATCCTGGCCCAGTCCCCTTTGCCATTCCATTCCATCACCAATGTTGAACTCAATTAAAGGAGCTCCACCCAGCAGTATATGATCTCATCTCCACATCACTGGGTCCCAATCCTCCTCTCCTTCATTCCCCTGCCAACAAATTCCAATGCGGTGCACCCCTTCTGCTATCCCCTACCAAAATCCTTTATATCATAGTTGCTTAGTGCTCTGAAGTCCAACTAATGAGAGGAGATCACCAGTTAAGCCCCTTGGTGATGACTGCCTCTCCCAGATCTTTTATAGCAGAGGAACCCAACCACCTCCTCTCAATTCCACTGCCCTCTTTAGCCACCATGCTCACAAGTAGTGTAACTATTTTGGAAAGTCAACCAGCCCAAGACCACCTCTCATCACTGGTAGGGACAAGGTCTCCCAACCAATCTGACTCTGCCTTCTAGCCTAAATCCATCCCTTCACTGACTTCACCAATCTCTTCACCACCCAGGCTGGGAAGTCCAGATGATATGCCAGGTACCATAACTTCAGCAGCCAGTAGACATTCAAAATCGAAACCCATCCTGCCAGAGAAAATTGTCTTCCCCCCCAACTCCACAGGGCCTCCTTCCAGATTTCAATCCTCTGCTCTCACCAAAGTCTGGGCAGAACTGACCCGTAGACCGACAAATAGATGCCCAAGTACCGCACTGCTTCACCTGTGGGGACAATTGTTCCTATAACCTCCCCTCCCACCAGACCATTACCAAGCACCATTGTTTCACACTTATGCCAATTCAGCTTCGCTCCAGAGTTCTCCTCATACCACTCTACAGTCTTCTTGAGCTCTTCAACATCAGCAATCAAACCCAAACCAACCACCATGTCATCTGCAAAGGCCCCAACTTTCCATCTTATGCCAAAGACAGAGAGTCCTTCTATCCTCCGCCTAATTCTATCCATAAGGGGTTCCAGGGAAAGAGCATACAAAATGGGGGACAGTGGGTCCCCCTGGGGCACCCCCCTACCCAAGGGGAATGCTACCCCTCTATGACCATTACACATGAGTACTGCCCTACTCCCTTCCAGTAGGCTGACCATTGCTGACCAGAATTGGGTCGGAACCCCCATTCTATCCAAAACTTTTGCCAGCCAGACTCTTTGCACCCGGTCATAAGCCTTTTCCTAGTCCAAGAAGATTAGACACCCATCCAGTCCACAGGCCCTTGCCCCTTCAATAACTCCATGTACCTAGGCAGTGCCATCCCTGATGAGCCGACCACCCACAAATCCCCTCTGCTCAATATCCATGACTTGCTGGGCCACCTTCTGTAGTCTTGCCACTACCACCTTAGTCACCAACTTTCTGTCCATATCTAGCAACATTATCAGTTGCCAGTTCTTCCAATCCTCCCACCTTCCTTTGTTTTTATAAAGCAGCATCACCAGCCCAAGGTCCTGCTCCACCACCCACCTCCTGGTCTGTAGAATGAAGTCACACAATGCTGTCATCTCTCTCATCACCCCTGAGACTCCAACCATTTGCTTCCAAAAGTCCCAGAGCAGACCATCCTCTCCAGGTGCCATTTCTGGCATTGTCATGGCAAGAACCTGGTGGATCTCATTTTCCTATACAGGCATCACCAGATCACCTAGCCCCTCAACTTATGGTGGGTGCCAATCCTCCAATGTTCGGTCAATAGTCGCGGCATCTGCCCAACCCTCCTCCTCAATCCACAATCCACTCCATCTCTCCTTCAGCGATCCAAGAATATCCTGTACACCATATACCAGTGTACCATCTGAGTCCAATACCTCTTCCCACTGTTGCTGTACCCACCTTGCCCTGAGAGCCCTTGTAAGAAACTTGGAAGGCCTCTCCCCCTCCTCCAGATCCTGCCAGTGGAGCTGTGCTGCCAAGCTCTGTACCCTTGCCTCTTCCTCTTCCCACAGCACCTGTTGTAGTTCCCCAATCTCCATTTTTGCCCTCATTAACCTCCAATCTTCTTCTCCCTGCAACATCTTCAACCTCACCTACTCCTCCAAGAGCCTAGTCAATCTAGTAGAAGCCCAATGCACTCTATGTCTCCTCTGCTTCCCTGTCTCCTTGCCAGCCTCACTCCAGTACATCTTGGCCATCTCCTTCATCCTTATCCACCGAACCCCAACTGAGGCACCTTCCTGCCACCAGTTCTCCACTCTCAGCTAAATGTCCTTAGCTCACTCATCTCACCAGATCTTATCATCTAACAAAGAGAAATTGAGGCACCAATGTCCAGGCCCATCCCCACTTCCCCCAAAGTACCCCTGTCCCAAAAGCCCCCAGTGATCTGACCATGGACACCATTCCACCTCCAGTGACTTCCAAACATCTAGGCCCCAGCAGCTGGCTGTCAGAATCCAATCGATTCTTGTCCCCAGACCCCCTGCCCAATGCGTATTGTTGTGGAATGTGGATTTTTGGAGAGAGCAGCGGGCTGTTTATTGCTAATTCTTATGCGCTTTTATGTGTCGCAATTAGTGACGTTTACATGATGATGTAGTTAAGGAAGGCTGCACCACCATATATATCGAGTTGTAACCTACATATTTCAATACTCCCGCTCAACGAGATATGCAAAATTCCCAAACTGCAATACTAAGCTATAACCACTGCAAATCTCACTGTAGTGTTCAGACCGTTATCTAGAAACCGAAAAACATTCGAATTGCCTGCTTAAAGCTCGAAAAAATAGGTTGAAAAGTAGAGATATGAACATTCATAGATGAGCAATGTTGGTAGAAATCTGCAATGTAGTGATAGGGAAAAGAAATGCATTGGATATGAAATAGATTTCGAAATTGATCCACCAAAATACTTCCATATAGCTCACTATTGTTGCTGTTTTTTTTTTATTGCTGGCATATAGTTTTTGCCGCCATAACTCCCATTCCCTTTATGCATAAGTCAAACTTTGCCTTTGGAAGGGCTTTAGTCAATGAATCCGCTGTCATATATTCTGTTGGGGTGTATTCAAGATATATAGTGCCGTTTTCCACGCATTCACATATGAAATGATGCTGTATGTCAATGTGTTTCGTTCTGGCATGATGTATAGGGTTCTTCGCCAAAGCAATCGTTGATTGGTTATCTTGCTGGAGTAGCGTAGAGTGCTGTTGCTCATATCCCAGCTCCTTTAACAGTTCTCGAAGCCAGATAGCCTCCTTTGTTGCTGTTGACAACACTTGATATTCCGCTTGCATAGAGGATGTTGCAACTGAAGGTTGCTTACACGTTTGCCACGAAATGGCTCTGTTGTTTACTTTAAAAATGTATCCAGTCGTAGACCTTCTGTCATCTAAGTCGCCAGCCCAATCGGCGTCACAAGAACCGAATAGGTGTATAGTACTCCCACTTTGCCCATTATCACTGCCCAAACTGAGCATATAGTCCGCGGTTCCTTTGATGTATCTGAAAATTCACTTGATTGCCATCCAATGGCTATTGTCATAGCATGAAGAATACTGTGCCGCTTTGTTTACTGCAAAAGAGATATCAGGTCTCGTCTCTTGTATAAGATACATGAGGGATCCCATGGCTTGTCGATAGGGGATGTCGTTTCCCTCGGGCGTAGTGTCAGACTTCTTTAGTTTCACGAATGTTTCCATAGGTGTCCCGACTGGTTTGCATTCACTCATCCCGAATCGCTCGAGAATATTTCAAATGTATGTGGCTTGCATTAGGTGTATAGCATGCTCACGCCTGTTACGTGTAATCGATATTCCAAGGAGATAGGACGCTTCGCCTAAATCCATCATTTTGAATTCCTGGCGTAGTGTAGCCTTTACGTCATGGATTTCACTTGCCATTCCGACTAAAATAATATCATCAACCCAAATTCCCAGGTATACTGTTCCTGAGGATGTATGTTGGGTGTATATGCATGGATCGGCTTCACAATGCTTGAATCCGTTGTCTAGAAGATATCCATCGATCTTTCGATTCCACAACCTTGCCGCTTGTTTGATTCTGTAGAGCCCTTTGCGTAATTTACATACGAGCTCATTTCCGTTGTTATCGTATAGTTCGTATCCTTGTGGTTGAAGAACGTATAGTTCGGTATCCACGTCTCCATTTAGGAAGACTGTCTTAACGTCCATTTGATGTATCTCATAGTCATACTTGGCTCCGATCGCAAGAAGTATTCTAAGCAAAGTCAACTAAAATACCGGGGAAAATGTCTTGTCGTAGTCTACGCCGTAGCCTTGCGAGTACCCCTTTGCTACAAATCGAGCCTTATACCGTTCTACGTTGCCATTGCTATCGTGTTTAATTTTATACACCCATCGGGATCCTATGGCTTGTCGATATGCCGGAAGAGGGACTAAGTCCCATGTGTCATTCTCGATGAGTGAGTTATACTCCTCGTCCATAGCCTTTTTCCACTCCTTTTTATCGTTCGAATGAATGGCTTCGTCGTAGTGTGCTGGCTCACCAGTCGTTGCTATGTAAGCGCATTCGCAGGTGTAGTTCACGTAATGTTGTTTGCGACGAGATAACTTGGGTGGGTTCCAGTAATTTCCCAGATCCGCTTGGATTTCGTTATCCATCCCAGATTTGCGCTTCTTCTTACCCTTTGGAAAGGTATCCTCTTCATCATCCTCGTCCGTAATTTCCATTATCCTTGGTTCTTGCAACTTCATTTCCATTTAAATGGGTTGCGTTTTTGCTGGTGTAGGTCCCAAGGATGTCTTTGGCATAGTCTTCAGTGACGTTCTGGGTGTAGATGTTGTTCCGCTAGCCTTTGCAGTTGGCGTAGATGTTGCTGGCTGTACCGTCGAATTCACCATCAGATTTGAGATAGGAATTTCCATGTAGATTTCCTGCTTAGTCTCTTTGAACTGTACGTCGTGTGAAATGATCATACATCGTTTCTGCGGGTTCCAAAGTCTGTATCCTGCTCCATCGTATCCAAGGAATATATGCTTATCTGCCTTAGGTTCAAACTTGCCTCGGTTGCCACCTTTGTCCAGAACGTATGCCTTGCTTCCGAATATGCGTAAGTGTGAAATGTCAGGCTTGGATCCACTCCATAATTCCTCAGGGGTTAGATTGCTGTCGTTCCTGGATTGCTTGCCAGGATCCTTGCTTAGAGCTCGAGAGAAACAACGATTTCAAATATATGCTGCCATATTCACCACTTCCGCCCAAAAGGACTTTGGTAAGCTGGCTGTATTCATCATCGTTCTAGCCATTTCTACTACTGTTCGATTGAATCATTCCACCATGCCATTTTGCTGAGGTGTATAAGGGGCTGTCATAGAGTGCTGTATACTGTTCTTCTTCAAGAAGTGTCTGAAACCTTTGTTGACGTATTCTTTGCCATTATCTGAGTATAGGGTTCGTATTCTACATCCCATCTCGTTCTCCACAGCTGCCTTGAATTCTCAGAATTTGTCGAATGCCTCGTTTTTCCCCACAATGAGATATACGTGGACTTTGCGTGTATAATCATCAATGAATGTAATAAAATACTTCTTCCCGGAGTGTGATGCCATTCGCATGGGGCCACAAATATCCGTATGAATCAAATTGAGAATGCCGGCCGCTCGCTTCATTCGTTCCTGAAAAGGTTGCCGGGAAGCCTTGTTTGCCGCGCATCTATCGCAAAAGAAATCCAGTGGCGTATAGTCCGGTAAACCGTACACGGACTTGCTCCTTACCATCCGTTCGAGACTCGTTTTACCGATATGTCCTAAGCGTTCATGCATTATACGCCAGAAATCCTCTCCTGTTGTAGTTGCAGAATATGTGGATATAGCGCCACTCGGCATGCCATTGATTGCATATAGATTCCCCTTTTTCGATACGTACATTAACTCATTATTGTTCTTCAGATTGATTACCGTTACACTGTTCGGGCGTATATTTACTCCTCTGTCCCCGCGAGCCATCATCCGGCCTATCGAGAAGAGGTCCTTGCCTATATCTGGAATGTATAGTACATCCACGAAGGTGCCTGAAGGTTCATCAATGTTTCTATGTAGATGTATGCCTACATTGCCTTTCCCTTGAGCGTAAATGACATTATTGTCACCTAGCTTGATAGGTATGAGATGCTCGAACTTCTCGTACGTAGAGAACTACTCCCGGTGAGCTGTCATATGCTGTGTTACGCCCGAATCCATGAGCCAGACCTCTTTGCTGTATGCATAAGCGCTGTTCGGTATATAGCTTACATTTGCGCTGGCACCGATGTTGACG
This sequence comes from Jimgerdemannia flammicorona, assembly GCA_003990745.1. Classification (NCBI taxonomy): domain Eukaryota; kingdom Fungi; phylum Mucoromycota; class Endogonomycetes; order Endogonales; family Endogonaceae; genus Jimgerdemannia; species Jimgerdemannia flammicorona. Next base: position 7,960 of record RBNI01001036.1, on the reverse strand, counting down.
TCACCATTTTTCACTGTCTGAAAAGTGTTTTGTTGACCGGGATTTGTAGATGTCGAACTGGTGGAATTGCATCTGCAACTGGTAGTTGGTTCCGAATTTCCTCCTATTTCAACGGTTTCTGCATATGGATAGGTTGCCACTTCTGCGAAGAATAGACCTCCGCCATCGCTGTTTTTGTTATTGGCATCCACCGTGTTTGCCTGCCATTGTCCTTGCTGTTGGCCACCCTTTTCCTTCTTCTTGCAGTTACAGTCCTGCTCACGATGTCCACGCTTATTACAGTAAAAGCATTTACCGTCGAATTTCTCGCATTGCTGGCCTTAACCTTTGTTCGACTTGCCTTTGCCTTGTCTATGTGCTCCACCGTAGAATGCTTTCTCGTCGTATTCCTCATTGGTGTTGTTGCTGCCTAGCCTCATTTCCTCATTTAAAAGGCTTGTGACGACGTGCTTATAATCTGATAATCTGCCGGATTCCCTCATAGCAGCAACAACCATGTTGTACGCTTCGGGAAGGCCTTGTATAAGAGCCAGGACCTTGTCTTCATCCTTGATGGTGTCCGCCAGCATAGATGTAAGGGAATTCACTTGATTTGCCAGCTCATCAACTCGATTGGCATAGTCCCGAATGCTCTCCTTGGACTTAATTTGAAGATTGAATAGTTGCGCCTTTAAGTGGAATCTGTTTGACGCGGATGCCTGTTGATGGTGATTGCGTAAAATCTCCCAGGCTTCATTCGCCGTCGTAGCGTTGATTACCAGCTTCATTTGCGCGTTCGAAAGGGTGAACATAATCTCCCTTAGCGCTTTGCAATCTTTCGCGGCATCGTATGTTGTTACTTGTGCCTGTGGCTTCCAGTAGTCCTCCAAACCGCATTCTTCAAGAAGATTCTTCATATAATACGCCCATATGGCATAGTCCTTACCGTCAAAGACAGGAATCGTCCTCTTTACTATTGACATTGGCGCCACTGCCGGAATGTTCGTTGTCATGGAAGTGAAACCCGTTCTGGCTGTGTTTGTGTTACTAGGACTTGGTGGCGCGCTGCTTGAACTAGTAGCCATTGTATAGCGTAGTGTAACGTATGTGTAAGAAGGGTGTATAGCCGCTAACCGGGGCTCATAACCTGTTGTGGAATGTGGATTTTTGGAGAGAGCAGCGGGCTGTTTATTGCTAATTCTTACGCACTTTTACGCGTTGCAATTAGTGACGTTTATATGATGACATAGTTAAGGAAGGCTGCGCCACCATATATATCGAGTTGTAACCTACATATTTCAATACGTATAAACCCTCCTATTCCCCCAGCACTCCCTACCAGCATCTACTAGTGTACTCAGTCTTTCGACCTCCTCCCATGCCACCAGTCCTCCACTCCTACTCTCAGCACCTCATCCTCCATCTGTTCTATCCAATTTTATATCCTGAACCATATTGAAATCTCCCCCAAGCATGTCCACCCCTGTCTCTACAAGGCTCCCACTTTCCTATAAACCTTTTACCCAATCTACCCACTCACCCCGGACCACAGGACAGTAGTAGGAGCTAACTGTAACTGGCTCCCAGCCTGCACAAATCCACTCACCCCAGACCAGTCTCTCCCCCCAGCTCCTCACATCCTGTATCTCCCCTCTGCCTTTCTAAACCAAAATCCCAACCTTGTCCTTCCAATTCACCACACCTCCTCATTCCTTTATCCACTCCATCTTATTGGAATCATCCTCACACCTAATATCCTGCAAAAGGAAGAGATCGGCCTCCAATCCCTTCATCTAAGTAAAAATGTTCCTACGTCGAGCAGTACCCCATAACCCATTTACGTTTAAAGAAAAAATGTTGGTTGTACTGTTCATAATAAAATATGTTATGTTGGCAATCAATCTCTACTGCTCCATGCTCATCTCCTCCTGCGCCATGTCCAGATTGTGTTCTGCAGCCACCTCCTCCTCTTCTGCCCTCTGAGCCTCCAATCCAGCCAGCAGTTCATTCATCTCTCCATCTGCCTTCTCCTCAAACTCCTCTCAGTATTCGATGCATGCCTCCTGCCAGAGCTGCAGTCTACGATGCTTGTTCCAGCAGTATTCAGCCTTCTCTCCAGCAATAACTGCCATCTCTGTCTCCTTCTCCTTATCCACCTCATACCCTTCCTTCTCTAGATACACTACAAGAATTTCTGCCTTCAATGCCTTCATTACTCCATCCCCCTGCAGTATCTCTACCCAGTGCTCATCACTCATCACTCGCAAGTCCACCTCCCCCAACTCTTCCGTCGCCAGGTTATTCATCATCTGATACATCCAAAGTAAGTTCTCCACCTCCTTCCCCCCTGGAGTCGCTGGCCTCCCTCCCTCCAACATTGTGGTGTCAGCTCCAGCACTTACAGACTCATCTCATACCTCTGGGACATCCACTAGTTCCTCCTCACCAGCCATTACCACCTGTCCTCCATACACCACCTCCGGAACTCCAAATTGCACCTTCTGGACCCCTCACATTGACACATCTTCTACCACCCTGTTTCGGGAAGCTGGGCCACACCTGATAAGAGGGGTAGGGGTAGGGGAGCCCTCCCAGTCCTCCTCCCAAACCTCTAGCATGCCATCATCATATGGATCCTTACTAGTCTTCTCCTTGTCCTCTCCTGCCTCCTTCTTGTCCTTCCCCTCCCCCTCGCCAGCCCAGACACTTGCTTCGGCTCCTCCAGTGCCCTTCACCTTGCTCACATTCTCCAGTGGTCTGTTATCCAGCTTGGCCAGCAGCTCTTTCTGTCTCTTACACCCCTGAGCCCTTTCCCACTGCTCCTTGGTCACTCGTATCCACTTTCCATCCACCACCTCCAAGTGCACCGACTCCACGAGAGCTGCCCAAGCCTTCGCTCACCTCTCTACAGCACCATCCAACTCTTCTAGTGCTTCCGATAAATCCTCCTCCTCCTCCTCACTTCCCTTTACCCTTGTCACCTTACACAAAATTGCTCCCCAGACCATTGCTGAAGGCCAGTCCCTCGCCTTCCCAGTAGCTTCCTTCCCAGCCAGCCGAATCCTCACATCCACGTCACCAGTTCTGAGCAAGGTCCCTTCCCAGACCCTGAATCCGATATCCACCACCTCTCCATATTCTGCCATGAAGTCCTCAACCCTCTTTCTCATCTCCATTGCTGTCACTGTCGGCACTCCTTTCACCAGCAGTTGGACCACCCTGGGATCTCACTTCAGACAATGTGCCATCAGAACACACATCTCGCCAACCATCAATCCAACCTTCAGTGCCTCCTCCAATGGTGCCACCTCTTCAAAACCCACCTCCACTCCCTCCAGTCCCTTCAAAACTTTACAGATGCAACTCCTGCCACCTGCTTAGCGATAAGCCCCAGCACCATTTTCACTGTCACCACTAGGCCCCGGAAGCACAGTGTAATTGCAAATGCCAAGATCGATTTTTTGAGTAACAGGGCCACTATCAGACCTGTCACACCATCTGCCAAGTCCCCTTGCCTTCTAAGCCTTAGCCACTCAGCCTCACCATCAGCTGTCACATCTGTATTTTTTTCCAGATTGATAGTCCCCTTGTCATCAGCAGTCACACTCCCCCCAGCCACTACTCCCCCAGCTCCACTGCCCCCTCTTCCAAGGGCTGCTCCCCCCTGCACCATCACCTTCTCGGTCTCCTTGCCCTTCCTCAGCCAGCCCTCCAGCCCTGATGCCTGCTGTCTCCCCTTCACCATCTCTGCGAAGCTCGCCCTCCCAGATCCTGAGCCTCTGCCACCTCCTCTACCCCTTCTACATCCACCGGCCAGCAGTCCCCTCATACCCCCCCCCAGGCCTGGACCCCTCCCCACCTGCTGCCAGTCGAAAGCGCTTGGGCCACCCTGCCCAGTACACACCTCAGGTTGCCTGTCAGTCGCCATGTTGTTAGTCTCTTTTCTCCAAAAATAATGTTGTAAGTACTCTCCAAAGGTTGTGTAATCTGAATGGTACTGGAAAGAGATGCTGATTGTTGTCCCCTCCTACACCTGAAAGCCAATGTCCACCATGTCGCCATACTCAATCATCACCTCCTCCACCCTCTTCCTAGTCTCCTTCTTAGTCACTGTGGGCACCCCCTTCCCAGAAGCTGCACCACCCTGGGGTCTCATTGCAAGCACCACACCATGGGGACCACCACCTCCCCAACCACGACTCCAGTCTTCAATACCTCATCCAGTGGCCTGACCTCCTCAAAGCCCACCTCGATCCCCTCCAGACCCTTGAAGAACTTCACCAAAGCCGCCCCAGCCACCTGCTTCGAAACAAGTCCCAGAACCATCCTCGCCATCACCACTAAGCCCTGGAAGCACAAGGTCACCGCAAACTCCAAGATTGACTTCTTGAGTAACAGGGTCACCGCCAGCCCCGTTACACCATCCGCCAGGTCCCCCTGCTGCATTGGGAACCCCTGCCCCACCTGGCCATCAACCATCACATCTCTTTTTTTCTCCTAATTCCCCATCACACTCCCATCAACAGTCACACCCCCAGCTATAGTACCACCAGCCCCTACACCTGCACTCCCAGCCGGAGCACTGCCCCCCCTCCCAAGGCTTGTCTTGCCCTTCCCCTCCACATCACCAGCCCTATTACCAACTGGCCACCCACTCTCCTTAACTTTGTCTGTGAAGCTTGGGAGACCAGATCTTCCCTCATTGCCACCAAATACTGGTCTCTCTCCAGAGCCTTCGCCATTCTTTGGCCCTCCAAAGGCCCCCATCCCCAGGCCATAACCCCTTTCCACCTGCTGCCAGTTAAAGGCCCTAGATCCACCCGACCTAGTACGCACATCTGTATGGTCATTGCTCGCCATGTTGCTAGTTGCCTTTTACCAAAAACATTGTCGAAAGTAGTGCTTAAGTCTTGTATCACCTGAATATTACCAGTGAAAGGTGTGTCGTTGAATCTGTCCTTACTACCATTACAACCACCTCTCTATGTTCATTAATAAAGATATGGTTTTCTTCATCATTGGTTACTCCTGCTGGCCAATGGACCCCTTGGTCAAGTATGATTGGATCTGATTTGAATGTAGACCCCCAAGCCTTGATGACGATGCTAGTACTACTCATGCTGAATATCTTACTCTCAAATTTCTCTATTTGATCAGACACCAGATGTGATTGAACTCAGGTAACTTTGAACTCTCCTTTCCAATGGAACTGAGCCCTGATCTAAGGGACCGAGATAAGTATATAGATGGGTTGCATGCAGATGGGTTGTGTACAGATGGGTTGCATGTGGATGAGTTGCATATGAGCAGGTTGTGTGCAGGTGGGTTGTGTGTGGACAGGTTGCATGCAGACAGGTTGCGTGCAGGTGTGGGTGTTTTTTAGGAGTAACTATGTTATACTCTCCTAGCCTTCAAAACACCAGACAGATATCTCGTCAGCCTCTCTCCTTCTTCCAACCACCTAACTCGCAGCCTGGCCAGCAGACCATCCACCACCCTGGTCTCAGACACTCTTAAATCCGCCTGCAGCTCTGCCACCTCTAATGCCAACCGATGGCACACCGCTCCAGACAAGTTCTCCTTTTCCAAAAGCTTTAATCGCCATCTCAGCCCCTTCTCTACTCTTCTTTCCTTGTCCTTCTGTTCCTTCTCAGCCACTTCTCCAACATCACACCAGTAAGCACCAGCCAAATGTTTGAATTTACCCCACCAATCTGCTATCACTTGCCCTTCATTCCACCATTGCAAAACTTCCTGTCTCATAACTACCACAAAATTGTCCCTCTCCTTCTTTCTTCTGAGTAAGGCTACATTGAGGCACCAGTACCCTCCACCACTGCTTGCTGTTTGGAATCGACCACAAACCTCCACTTCCCAGTGATCAGACCAAGGGCACCAGTGCACCTCAGCAGTGTCCAGTACTTTACTCCAGCACTCTGCCACTAGCACCCAATCTATTCATGTCCCAACCAATGCTGTTCTAACTAGATGCCACCAGGTGAAAGGTACACACTTATCCCCCTGTTGTTGGCAAACACCATCCCCCAAACCCATGTCATGCTCCACCTGAAGCCATTGAGAAAGTCCAGAGGATACCACAACTCCTGCTCCACCATCAGACCTATCCAGTATATGATCATGCACCATATTGAAGTCTCTCCCCAGAATGTCCAAAGCAACTACCTCCCAACCATCCCATGCCTGCCATCTCTCAACCCATTGCTTTCACTCTCTGCCAACTGCAGGGAGGTAAACTGAGCCAACCATCAAACCATCACCTGCCCCACCTTTTAGTTTTCCCCAAATCAGTCTGTCACTATAGATCTCTACCTCCACCAGCTCGCCTTTACCTACACCAACCAAGATGCTGACCTGCTTATTCCAATCTGCTCCACCATACCATTCTTTACTCCACTTCTCAAAGTCCAACTCATCGTAAGCCTGAACATCCTGAAGAAACACCACATCATACCTCCTGACTATAAGCCATCTGAAAAGCTGCCATCTTTTAACACTATCCTGCAATCTATTGACATTGATCGACAGTATATATATATTGTTCATCATTATTAAGAAAATTGTTTAAAGCTCAGCTGGGACTGCCACCACCTTCTCAGTCCTTCCTTTAATGATCTCTCGCTAGTCCTCACAAATTGCCCTCCAGATTCGATCACTATTCTTACTGCTGCAGAAAAGATCCACTCTCTCTGTTGCTACCTTCCTGATGTCAGCCATCCTGCCCTCATCAATATCATATCCTTCATCATCTAGAAGGGCAGCTACCATCACCATCACCAGCTTAGGCCCCTGCATCATTACATTGAGGAATCCTTCCCATGCCTCCTGAGATCCATGAAATACATCCACTTCCTTGATATCTTCCTCTGCCAGCTCCTCAAGTACTGCCTGATACCAGCTCTCCACTGTCATCACCAGGGGCCCAGGAGTCAATGGTCTGGGGGTCCTGCTCAGCTCTTGTAGTTATGCTCTGTCTACTGATACATCAGAAGCCACATCTACCAGCTCATCCTCCTCTACAACTTTCTCCAAATGAATAACCTCACTAGCTTCAGGGCACTCCCAATGGACATTCACTGCCACAGCCATATGGGTATCCTCCACCTGAGTCTCTGGCACCACTTTATTATCAACCTCAAAGCCTCCTCCACCAACCTCCTCTTTATCCGCCCACTTTCCTCTCACTGGCACATGTGCTGAGTTCTTCACACCATCCAGTTGGGAGAAGGACACCTCTGCCACCTCCACTCCTTCCATCTGATTCTTGGCCACCTCTACTCTTGTCTTCTCTTCCACTACTGCTCCTTGAAGGGCCACCTGCAGATGCTCCCAGTTCCCTTTCCTCCACCTCTTTCACTTGCCATCAGCCTCGATCCAGACCCAATCCTTGGCATACTCCTCCCACTTCCTCTTTCACAGCTCCTTGGCAGCCTCTCTCTCCTTCAGAGCAATCGCCAACTCTTCCTCCTCCTGTTTCACTCCCTTCCTCCTCTACACCTTGCACTCTTGTCCCCCAATTCTAATCCCCTCCGGCCAGTCGCAGTCCAGCTCAGTAGCCTCCTTGCCTTCCAGTCACAGCATCACCTCACAGTTGCCATTCCTCAATTTGGTACCCTCCCAGAATATGAACCCGAAGTCCACCATCTCACCATATCCACCCAGTGCCTCTACCACCATCTCCTTGGTCTCCTGTCTCCCCAGCGTTGGCAATTCTTCCACCACCAGCCGAACAGCATGTGGATCCCACCTCAGGCACCTTGCCATCCCAATCCAGACACTCTTGACCACCATTCCTTTCTCCAGTATCTTCACCATCACACTCCATTCCATTATTAATACCCATCTATCCCATATAAATACAGTGATCCCACCCCCTATCCGATCCCCCTAGGGGGCCCCCCCCCCCCCCCCCCCCCCCCCCCCCAAAACCCCCCCTTCCCCACCCCCCCCCCCCCCCCCCCCC